>VZRO01003849.1:397622-466435 GCA_013397915.1 Daphoenositta chrysoptera | reverse complement strand
AAAAAAAAAAAAAAAGATAGCATTTACACAGAATTACATTAGCCTTAAGCAAAGAGCATTCTGGATACTGAAAGTTGAGAAACTGGACATTTTGATTAGGCTTAATTAACTACATAGCTGAAAGGCTATAAAGACAGAAATGCAATTATTTAAGTGATAAAAATGAATTAACACTTAGCTCTCAAAAGGAGACAAATATAACTTTATTCTTGTTCTTTTTTGCTTTTCCTAAACATGGTTGCCACTAGTACTAAAAGAAAACTACTACAGAAATTTACCTAAGGATGAAAATAAAAAAGAAGGTTTTTTCCCCCAACCAGATCCCTCAAATCTCTCTGTGTTTGAAGTTTCTTGTACTATCATCAGTAATGTCATTAAGTGCCAAATCTGCCATATCTATTGAGAGACAAATTCTAGTATTTTTTTCTGCATGGAAACGAGAAGCTGCCATCTTTGTCAAAGGAAATTGCTACTATAAAAAAAGCAGCACTGTGCAGAGATGATAACCAAGTTATCCTACATGTGACTGCTATGTTACTAAAACAATTCAGAACTAGTTCCTTTATTTTCATATGGCTTGGTAAAAGGTTTGTTTGCAATGCATGAAACAGAGCTCTGGACTGTGGTACATTCTACACATTAGACAGCAGAACCTAACTTTTAACTCTCTAAACCTGAGGAACTTAAAGTGTACTGTCTGACATGGAGGAGACATACTCCAACTCCAAAGATGTATTACCACCTTTGTGAGAGTATTGATTTTCCGTAGAAAAAGCTAGGACCAGATATCATGCCTCAAAGAGAGATCTCTGCCTCTGAGCACCAGAAAGCAGTCTTTGCAGGCTCTTACAGGTTCTTCCCTTTGTTTTCACACTAGAAGTTTGGAAAAGAAAGGAATCAGGTATGGCTAAAGATGTTTATTTGTAATCCTTGAATATGGCTGCCACTCATTTTTTAATAGATCAAATTCTTACTAAATTTTTTTAATAAGAAAAAATCTGTTAATATAAGATGTGACAAGTTATACAATTTTTCATGCCCTACTCCTGAAAAAACTGCATTATCTTTCAGTCATAGAAAAAAATCTTGCCTCTGCATCACTGCAGCAGAATATACGTACTGAAAAATAACTACTGAAATTCTGCTTCAGTTTACCCATGCAACTGGAATTAATCTGCATAGGGACAAATCTGAAAGGAGCTTCTCCCAGTATACTCAAATTACAAGGAAGTGGGAAAAATGAGGCAGCCTTCTTTGTATTTTTAAATATTTTGCTATAAATTCCATTTCCTACTGGATATACCAGATTCTAGTGCTCTCTAATATAGACTTGGTTGGAATGTTAAAATTTTAAAATGTCTCAAACCTTTCTTCTTGAAAAAGAAATATCTTAAAACCAAATTGCGCTGATTTCAGAGATGCAAAGGATCTGCCCAAATGCATGATTTTATTGTAACAGTGACCTAGACATGTGCATTATTTCACTGATTATTGATACACAACATTGCTACCCCAATTACACTAAATATCCCCCAGAACACCTTTGTCCAATAGGCAAAGGAAAGCAATCTTCCTTTGACAGGTTTTTGTTCATTTTTTTGTCTTCAAACTTTCCCAGAAACTTCTATTTTTTCTTGTTGACCTAAAAGTCATTACAGAACATTTACCCTCTTGCTCTCAATAGTACTTAAAGACTTAAAAAAGTTCTTCCTGGGGAGAAAAAGGAGCAGTCAGTGTTGGATTAACACAGCAAGGGTTGAACATACATGACAGCAGTATCTCAAGTCTCCCCTTGCTCTGCCTTCCCAATCCACAAGAAAGAAATATAGTGACCCAAGAGCAGCAGCAATTTAGTTCAAAGAGAAAGTACAGTGAGATTTAAAACCTGTCCTGAGAAATTATAATACCTTCCAGTGCCTATTGTAACCAAGAATGCATATAGAGATGCTCTTTGGAGATTATAAAACATATCTTTTTAATCTAACAGGAGTGGCATGGAGGTTTGTTGACCAAATCCTCAGCTACAATAAATCAGCACATAATCCACAGGTGAGAAATCCATTTTCTTAAGTGTTCTTTTTGGTTTAGATTATGATATTGCCACAGCTTGTATTCAATAGCTGATTCATCACAAAAACTTGCAAACTTTAGTGTATGGCCCCAGTTAGTTTAGGAAATTGATTAGAGGCTTGTGTGGCTGATGTCTTCAACATCAATTTTGGATTTAGACCACAGGGCCTTCCTTTGGAGAGCTGAAGACAAAGCTGTTGAGAGAGGCTTTTCCAGCAGACTGGCCAACCTGGTGAGTAGAGCTGTAACCTTGGAACTGATGTGGAAGTAAATTACAACCCACAGTCAAGCAAAGAAGGGATGGGCAGGTGGCAGGTACAGGAGAGAATTCCAGAGTAATGAAACAGGGTGAAAGGAGGTCCATCTCAAGCACGTTATATACACAAAAATGCACACAGCCAGGGAAACAAATAGCAAAGACTGCAACCGTGCACGTGTTTACACATCTACAACATCGTTCCCATTACTCAGCTGTGGTGGGACAACTCATAAAAATAGGTTATTGCAAGAATGCGTGGATACACATTCTTCAGGGAAGACATATCAAGAAGAGGACAAAGGGGGCAAGAAAGAGGTGAAGGAGTAGCTCAGAAGTATGCAAGCCCTTCCATGAGAGACACAACAATTTGTCTGAGAGATCACAACTCAGGATCAATGGAGAGGCCAGTAAGGGAGACCAGTGGTGCTAGTTTGTTATAGTTCACCTGAGCAGGATGAGGATATGAATGAAGTTATTTTGAAATAAGGAATTCTGGATCACAGACCCCAGTTCTCACAGGGGAACACTTTGGTGTTTTCTGGTACGTAACTATGACAGAATTTTTGTCAGGGATAACTTCTTGATGCAAATACTGATACCAACCAGGGGTTAAATACAGCTGGATCAGCTACTCAGAAACGTGGAAGAACTGCTTGAGGATGTGATACTCAGTGGCAACTTTGACTGGAATTACCATGAATAAGTGGCGTTACAGATCCTGAGGAGAATGAAGGAGATAAGCAGAGATAGTCTGTACTTAAGAGCAACTTTCAGCTTTTTCAAGGAACAGGTATATAGGATCGTGTAGGAGGAGGCATCTTTGAAGGGCAAAGATGCTCAAGAAGGTTGTGAAAGCCACCAGCCAAACACAATAATAGTCCATCCTGACTCCCAGGAAAACAAGCAGGTGTCTTAGGAGGCCAACCTGAGTAGACAGAGAGCTCATGGTGGAATTCAAACGAAAAAAAGAAAGGGCAGTGTACAAAAAGGTTAATCAGGGAGAGGCTACTAAAGAGAAATTTAGAAGTATTGTTCAGCCATGCAGGGACGTTAGGATAGCTGCAGCTCTCTTGAAAACCTGTTAGGGATGACAAGAGCAAGAAGATTTGCTTCTAGCACTGCAGTAGTATGCAATATAGTGTTGAAAGGGGTCGGTGATTTAGTGACAACAGATGTGTAAGGATGAGGTGCTTAACACCACCTTTGTCTCAGTCTTTGCTAAGAATGTCTCCCAGGCACCTGTGCTCAGTGAAAGGATTCTGAAAGAAGAACAGACAGTGCTGGATGAGGACAAAGATAGTGTTTATTTCAAACAACTCAACCCATGAAAATCTAAGTGATCAGATGAGCTGCATCCAAGGGTACCAAAAGAGATGGCTGATGTTCTTGGATGGCTGATGTCAGTCATCTTTGACAGGTCATGGAAATCTGAGAACTGGAGAAAGGAAAACATTGCAGTCATCTTCAAAAAGACCAGTGTGTCAACTTCAGAAAACTACAGAACAGTAAGATTAATTTTTTTTTACCTGCAAAAAATCAAGGAGGAAGTCCTCCCCAAACATTATTCTGGGCATATGAAGGACAAAGTGCTTGGGAAGATTCAATACTTACCAAGTGCAAACTATTCTTGAGAAACCTCTTTGCCTGCTTAGATAAAACAAATTATTTTATTAATGAGGCTAGACTAGTGGAAGTAATTTACCTTGATTTTAATCAAGGCTTTCAACACTGTCTCCTGCCTTATTCTTATATCCTAGTTACAATATTATAGTTTGGACGGATGAATTTAAAAAAAAAAAATCTAACTGGGTCAAAACCACCCCAAATCTGATAGAACACAGGTGATATTTAAAGTGTCTTCCCCTACCTAGAGGTCAGTGACAAGTGGAGTTTATCCTACCTGTCCTGTTTAAAACTTTTACCATCTTTTTGCCTTGTTCTGCAAACCAGCCTTCTGCCTCTATCTCTCTACTTCCTATTTTGTTTTTTGTAAACTTGAAATAAGATCATACAGATTAGTCCTTTTTATCCAAACTATACAATGTTGCTCTGAGCTGTGATACAAACAAGCAAAGTAGTGCTGCTAGCAGAGGGGACTACAGGCAGCTGTCAAGGCTCAGATGTACCTCTGCACATCACCACACTGCCTTTTGTAAAAAATCCACTCTTCTCATGGTCAACGTTTTAGTGTCTCTATTGTTTGAGGAAAAAAACACTGCTTTTCCATCAAACATTGTGCCAGCATAACACAACAAAACCTTAAACTAAAGAGACAATCAAATGTTTAAGGGCAAGCTTAACTTTAGTGATACTGAACAGCACAGTATAGCTGCTCTCTGACTGCTGATCTATTGCTTGGTTATTTTTCTCTCACGTTGAACTCTTAAATCCATGTTACATACATACTTAGCATTACTCTGGCATCCACAGATGCTGAGTTACAGTGTATCAGTAGCTTTGAAAAAAAAGGTGAATTTGCATTCATTAATCAACATTGTGATAGGCAATTTGCATGCATGCAGACACAGATCATGCATGTAAACATCTCTATACGGCATCAAATGTTCAGTAAGCAGGTATACATACAAATGTAAAGCCAAGGAATCGTAGGGCAAAATCAGGTTCCAAAGAGCTTTAAGGGTGAACTACTCTAGGAGCGTTGACTTTCAGTACCAATTCTGTTGCACAACCCTTGAAGTATTGCAGCCACACACTCTTAATCATATTCTTTTCTTACACACTGCATTCAAGTCTTAAAATCTTCTGGTGCTGGAATTGCTTTTTAAGTAGTCTTACTGTTTGGTGGGATTTTCTTGTGGTCACAATTATTGATTTTTATTTGTTCATTATCAGCACATTATGCAGGATATTTTACATTTTTTGGTTGGTCATGTGTTAGAATCTTTGTCCCTCAGACCACCAATGATGCATTTATGGACATTCCAGATCATCCATAAAACAAATACAATCAAAAATTCACCACTAAGCTAATGTAAGATAAAATTGCATTCAAGAAACTTATTCTCTAACCTACTCTGGATTTATTTTTCAAGGTCATATTTACATTTCTCAAGAATTACCATTTTTTATACAACCTTTCCCTACCATTTTTCCAGTCAAATATATTTAGTTTACAAATTTAAATCAAGTGAGACTGTCTTACTCTGTGACATATCAAAATATAATTACACATTCTGGTAGTCAGCTGAACCTTGTCCCTAATTTGCATCCTATCTTGCGCAATTTATTTTCCCACTTGTCATGAAACTTATGACTGGAGCTGATCTTTTATAGATCACTTGGCAAAAGTGAATAATTACAAATATTGTTCCATCTGCATCAGAATACATTTTGTCCAAATTTTGGATTCAGGCATCCTATATGCCTCCCTAAAACTCCCCAGTAGGAGTGCAAGAGAGAAAATGTTAAGGTGAATACAGTGAACTACCATCTTGGAAATTAGTGAAACTTATACCTTCTAACGTGCTATTAAATTATTTTATTTTCATTTAAGACTGATTTTACTGATTAGTGTCACTGGACCCATATGAAGTTTTTCTAGTTGTAAGGAGATTTCATTAATTCATATAATGATGCATAAAACATTATACTCTTTGAGGAGAGGGTCTAGGATTTTGATTTTATGTTAAACTGTGTTTAATAAAACAGGTTTGAGAAAATAAATCACTTACTTGTCAAGCATGGCAAACCTGCTGTTTTGAAGTAATATTAACAAGCCACTTACTGATTCAGTAAAGCAGATATTAGAACTCTGTACACACAGCTATGCTTGTCCTAAATTCCAGGAGCACAGCAGTGTTCAGGATATTCTAAGAGTTTCAGAAATGTGACCAATTATGTAACAAGATATGCCTAGAAACTTCATAACTAAAAATCAGGGCATATGAGGCATAATTAAAATGCAGATCTTCAACAACATATTTTTAAAAATTCTCAGTAAACTGTAAAAAAATGAAATACCATAAGGTTGCCTGAGACTTGAGTTTCTTGTGTGTATAATGAGAAGGGAATATACTTTTGCTCAGATCAATCTATGCAAAAATGACAATTGACCACCTTTCTTAAAACAAGTGGACTTTCCTATGATTTCTCCAGGTCAGAACAGGGCATGATCAACTCTGGCACAGGGAAAGGCTGCAAAGTGAGAAATTCACAAAAATAAAGCTAGCCTAAGAATATTCAGTGCCACTCACTCCACATCCTTTGAATGTTTTTATGGAATTAGAACAATTCAGAGCGTCCTTCGAGCTGCAGCTGGAGGAATTTGTTTCCCTCCTCATAAAAGACTACATAGATGATGTTGACTGTCCTAATGCAGTTCTGTTGGATTTAGAAAGGACTAAGAATAATGTATCTCTGTTATAAACCTACCAATGCTGCCTTAATATGCCTCAAACCTGCTCTTCCTTACAGCTTTTGTTTTTTGATGTTCCTACTAGACTAGAACATTTCTTATTTGGAAAGACAAGGACAGAGTGGCCTAATTACAAATTGAGTTCGATTGATGAATACAGAAGAGGTTCTGAATTCTCTTGTTATTCACAGAGTTTTATGTCTCTGCTCCCACCCCCATAAATTCTATAGCTTTATATTTACAATTATTTGATGAGAATGGAAAGATATTACCATAATTGTACCTCAAGAATCAAGAGAGAAATTGCTTTTTCCGTAATACAATGTTGGATTAGAAATAGTGGTACAAAGCAGGTGAGAACATAGGACTGGAACAGGTCTGAGATTGGGGCCACTAGGAGTGTTTGAGCTCCAGGGGAACTTGGTGACAGATAGCTGTTATTACCATTAACAATGGTAAAGGACCTCACTTATTTCTGATGATCACCACTTACAGTGACAATCACACCAATACTTGGCCTTTGTATTGCTGTTTAGAACCCTCTGGTCTCAATGATCCAGCTTTGCACCTTATTATCTATCCATTTACTGAGTGCACAACTACATTCAACATGGATTTCAGAATACTGTGAGGAACTATATAAAAAGCCTTATTAAAATAAGTATACAGCACCTCCTGTGACTTACTTTTCCGTTTAGTCAGCCATTTCATCACAGAATGCTTTCCCTATCTTCCTCCACAATACAGAAATAGCTTCTGGTCATCTGCTACAAGTGAAAGGAGCCCAAAAGACCTGGGGTTATACCTGTGAGGTGGAAGCCAGAGGATGGGAAGAGAAGGAAGGGGAGATGGGAGGGAAATCAAGTGGTGGAAGGGCTTTCAGGCCCCTTTTCAGGCCCTTTTCCTCGTCCTTCATTACCACCCACCTCACCCACTCCACTAAAAGCTGTAGCTCATTTTCCCCTACACATCCTGTTGCTGCTGAGCTAGCTGCAGAAACTCTTAATACCTTTCATTTGCTCCTTGGTTTCAGGTTCAGTTTTAAGCTTTGGCTTTCATAGACCTATTCCTGCGTGCTCAGGCAAAATCTTTACAGCCTTTGTAGGCAGCCCATTACCACTTTCACTTTCTATGGGCTTCCCTCTCATGACTAAACTCAGTGATCATGACTGATCACATCACTCTTGATCCCTCAGTGAGTGCATAACAGCATTAGAATGCCAATATTTCTTAAACATTTACATATTCAACAATAAACTGAGTAATACATTAAGGAGATCACACCAAAAGAAAGAATTCAGCCAACGCTATTTTGCAGCTTAATTATCAAATACCTGTTCTTGAAATTTTACATTCTCACATACATAAGAATTACTCTGGTTACTTAGTTCACTAAAGTCAATTTACAAGAATGAAGTATTAACATAGATACGGAAACTATTTGAACATGAATTTGAAATAAGAAAGTGTGAGGATAGAGTAAGAGGAAGCAAAATATTTTCAAGTGATGTATAACAAAGAAAATTGCCTGAAAGGCAGATTCCTTTCTAAAGTAAAAAAATGAAAGCTGCTGTTTCTGTTATTAGGGTTGTAATTACAACGATAAAGCCCAGAGACACATTATAGCAACTATTGTGCAAAAGCACAGTTCTGTAAGATGAATCCAGGAGCCTGAAAGTACATTAGTGCAAAGGGATGTTGAGGACCACACTCCATGATGGGTTATTTACTCTTTTATTTATATTCTTCCTTTCTAGTGGTTGTGAATATAAAACATTTACAGTTAGAAACTGTTGTCCTACATCAGAAGATGGACAGTTAAGGACTGAGATTTTGTTGCTGAGGGTTCTGTATGGAACTACCAAACCTGGATGTTTCTATGGACTATCAAACCTGGATTTTTCTCAGAGAACACAATGTAAAGTTGATGCCTCTTACAGCTTTAAATCTATTTGTCAGAAGTTCAGTCCCATGATTCCTCCTCCCCTTTCGTCTGGCCTTCATTTGACCCTTTCAAATGTACTAGAAAAGTTAAGTTATGCACACAGATACAAAAGACACATAACAAAACCAGCAACAACAGAAGTCCAAAAACCAAACCAAAACCCCCCAAATATTCCACTTCAAACAAGTGAACAAAGAACCTTCCAAAAACCCACATAACACATCACACTAGAAAATAAAAAGGCACTTAGAAGACAAACAAGCAAAAAAAAAACCAAAACAAAAACCAAAGCAGAAACACAAAAAACCAACCAACAAAAAAACCCCAAAAAGCAACAACAAAAAAACCCAACGTAAATAAATAAGAAGAAACCATTAAAAAAAACCCCAAAACCAAGCCACCAAAACTCAAAGAGTCAATAACAGATTGGCAAAATTGAATTGACTTACTGCAAAGAAATAAAAACTGAGCCAGTAGATACAGTAGGAATAAAATCTTTCTTCTTCCAACGTACTTGGGGCATGAGTTCTACTTAAACCGTGTCATGTAATACCAGTCTGGCTAAGTTTTAGAAAGTGTGTAGACAACAGAAATAAGATATATCTGTGCAAAGCCTTAGGCCTGTCTTGGGAGTTTAGAGTGCATGACAGTTATTGTTCTGCTAGTCAGAAAAATTAGAACTCAGAAAGTAACCATAATACCTTCCCATCAGACATCTTTCATGCACACACACCTGCACTGTGTGCTGGCCACATTACACAAAATTATACTGTCTCAAGACAACAAAGACTCACATACCTTGCTGGTTTATTTTTCACACAGTATCTGTCAAGAAGATGTATAAGCAGGGCAAGAGATATGCTGCACTTGCAAATTTTCCACAGAGCTTTCTCTGGGAATAACCGAAGCCTCTTCATTATGTTTACTTCACATTACTCTGGTAAAATTAATTTGGATATTTTGAATAGAATAAAACAGCTGAAATTGAGGCTACATAGACTCATATTCATAGGTGCCATAAAGCAGAGGGAAGAAATCAAATATGTATACCTCTGGTGCTGAGAAAAAAAAAAAATAAATTAAAAACACCCCACATGCATGAACTTAACTGCAGAAAGCAAATCCCCAAGCATCTACCCTTTCAATATCTGAAGACATAGCTGCTTCTATGTGTTATTTTCCCTGTTTCTAACACATCTGGAAGATGACCTTAAAAATTAGTTGTGCATATTTGATATCAACCTGTGGAAAAAACCATGTACTTAAGCACATCTCATGCTGTGCTGATGCAAGCCACAGGCAATTGTTGTTATTTACAGAGCCTGGAAGAACAGAATTTGAAAGTGGTTAACTACACAAAAAGAGCCAACGCATGTACAGCTTGAATATAGGATATATGGTGTCATTCTGTCATTTAAGCTGTCTGCAGAGATCTGGAGGGTCCTTTGTCACTAAACTTCAATATTTCACTAAGACAGATGGGATCTCTGCGCAGCCTGAGTTCAAGCTCCTCTTGTAACAACATGCTGGCATATAAACTAGAAGCACTATATCTTTGTGGAGAAACATTAATGGTTTTCCCTTGGTAAAACAGTCTGGGTAACAATATATGATAAGATAGGAATGTGAATGTAAACAGTGTATATGAGTGGAATATTCAAAGATGTTTGAGGGGATACTTCCAAAAAAAGTCCAACCAACCAACTAACCACAAAAACCCAAAACCCAAAAAACAAACAAACCCCAAACCACCCAACAAACTAAAAACTGATGGCACCAAAGATGATTAATATCTGTTGTAATAAACAATCATCTGTGAATGACCATGAAAATTTTGGGTAAGAAAACCAAAGAAAGAAGATGAATCATCCTTAAGTGAGGTATGAAAGAATCATGAAAATTTGAAAAAGTGAGGAGAAATGCTCCTAAAATGGTATGATGCTGTCAAAGACTCACTGGGGCATAAAGGCCTATGCCAGGCTGGACAGAGCAGCTCCTAGTTTAACAGTACATAAGGACCCATACCCTTTTGGGCTGGGATGACACTTGGCCTTCTGGGAGTCTTCACCCCCTGAGTGTACACTAGTAAGTTGAAAGATGTGGGCTGTGTGGGTACAGTGAACCTGGAGCACCCACATATCCGACACTGGTGTATGCAAATAGGGTATCTTATAGTTCCTTATGAGAGATGGCTTCTGGTCTGGTTGTAACTCTTTGAATGTGTCTGTGACATTAAGAATTTGGGGGATGAGTCAAGAAAAACTGTTCACAAATTTTTGGTCACTTTTTAACGTTTTGTAAATGTTCAGCTATTGCCCTGCCTGCTATATGGCTAACATTGTTCCTCAATGTACAGTTCCCCAATCAGCCATCAATCATTCATTGTTAAAAAACAAAACAAACCCAAAAAACTGCTTGTATCTTTATTTTGTCTCATGTGTGATTATTTCTTGTAATTAACTAAATTCTCTGAGCAAGCTTGCTTTGAAGAAGCAGAGAAACACATACATAGTTGTAGTTCATTTTTTAAGGTTTTTAAAGTTACTAGTATCATTACCTTGCCATTAAATAAGACACTGACAAATGAGTATTACATGTCTTCGATTGGACTAATGTAACTAAGGTTATATCAGTGAGCAGAAGGAAAAACAAAACACAACTGACCCTTTCTTATTTAGACTACATATTTAATGCGTTTTGCCTGGATAATAAAGAAAAGGTATCTTATGTAAGACACTGGGAAAATACTTACTACCAGCAAGCTAGCTGCAATTTCTGCAGTGATCTCAAAGCTAATTAATCTCAAGTATTAATTACCAAGAATAAGAAACAAATGGCTAATCTAGACTTCAGTGAATTGAGACATTTGTATAAAGCTATAAAACACCATTGCTAAGTCATCCCTAGAGGTACCTAACTGCCTACACTTCAACAGCATCTTCCTAGGTTGTGATGAGAGGTGATTATCTTTCAAGAGATTAATCTCCATGTATTAGCTGAGTAATTCTCAGTTATATCCTCTTCTCATACCTTTGCTGTTGAAAAATAGTCATGCTTTTGTTGTTGTCGCTCATACCTTTAACAAATCTGTTTTGCAAAACCTGCCAGAATTCAGTGTTATGCACTTTACTCACAACATAATTGGCTAACTTGATAATGTGATTTTTGTCATCTGGGTTCACTAAATTAAAACCTTCCACACTAAAGTCAAGGTCTCATGTTGCACACTTTTAGAGAACTTACATGCAACAACATATACACACACACTCTCATACACACTTATACATCTGTTTGTGTGTACATAGGCACATACATATGTACATACAAGCAAGAAGGGGGAAATCAGTCAAGCACTGTGAAACAAACCCACAGTCACATATAGAAAAATACGGCATTGCTACTGAAAGATCTTTTTTTGCAGGAATAAGTTTTTTTCAGAAGCTTATAAGCCTTCTGAAATAATAAATATATACTTCTACTATTAATAAAACTTCAGGAAACTTCAGCAATTTTAGGTGAGGGTTTTTTAGTCATTTTAAATGCTTAAGTACCTCAGTTAATTTGAGAAACTATTCTGATTAGAACCCTTACTATCCTAAAAACAAACAAGCAGCATTAATAAAAATCAAAGTGAGAAAGGAAGGAGGCTTTGTTTGACAACTTGTAGCTTTTGAGCAACTGTTACAAACATGTTCCCACAAATTCATGTAAAATATTTAAGGAGAATGCTGACACAGCTGAAAAAATTTACAGTAAAAATCAGTTTTCCATTATGCAGTTTAAATATGACAGACTGAGTCAATAGAAGCATTTAGCTCACCAGACACAAGTTGAATTTTAATAGGGAAATAAAAATTCTTTGAAACAGATTTTCCATATATCATCTAGGATCGTTATAGTAGCTTTCATTTCCTTCAAGGCAAGTGCTAAGGCACACTCCCATCTATTAGAGCAGACATCCAATAAGCAGCACCTGTTCTGCATCTTAAATACTATTTTTCTTCACACCTATCCAGTCACAAACTGTTCTGCAGTAAGGTACTCCGACTTACTCCATTGAAACTTCCAAAATTGAATATTCATCAGGAAAGATAACAGTCTTTCTTTCTTTACTTAACTCTCCAACCCAAGGGAACAGTATTAACCTCCCGTCTCCTTTTACATAAAGGACAGGAGCGAAAATAAATTTCTTTTGAGGCAAAAAAATGAAGGAAAATACTTTCTGTGGTCTCTTATAGCTTGATGAGTGTACTCAGTTACAAATTAACAAATGACTATTAAAACACTGTCACTAAGGATCAAATAGAATTACAGTTACTAGTTCCTGTGAAAGTGCTCAGATGAGTGATTCTTTGAATATTTCCTTCTGATTCTGGCTTCCCAGGATCCTGAAAATGGGTGGAACAGAACCAATCTACTCAAATCAGAACACAAAAGAGAAAAACAGAGAACTACTCAAACTCTCAGGTTAGCCCAGAAAATTGGATTTTTTTTTTTTTTAGGGGGGTGGGTTGGGGGAAAAAGAGTAGGGAAAAAGAAAAATTAGTTTTGAGCATTTAGATGCCAACTTTCTCCTTGTTTGACTAAACAGGAAGAATGCAATAGTGAAAACAGACTATCAAAACCAGCACATAATTACCTTTTGGGCTGTTATGCCAATGCAGTAAGCACAAAAATGCAGGAGTCCTTTGTAGGTACATAACAATAACAGTTTATTCAGTTTCTTTAGAAAACAACAGACTTTGTTTCATGTGCCCTGTGTGTCACCTTTGCCTTCTTCCTTTGGGCTAAATAAACCTACTGCCAGGTAGCCCAGCTGCTTTGCCACCAAAAAATTTAATAAACTCAAGCAGATTTGCTGTCTAGATAAAGACTAAAATGCACCAGTAATCTCATCTTTCTGTCTGCAAAAGGAAACTAGTCTTTAATTCATAGAACTCATGGTTCCTTAGGAAACAACTAACTTAGGAACCACCATCTTGTTGTAAAACAGCTTTTGCAGTCTATGAAACCTGCTAGGTTGTAGAGACACAGAAATGTGTGTTTTTTCCCCCTTTTTCCCTCAGAATGGAATCAGTAGCTCTTCTAGGGCTTAAAGGGCTCCCATGCATCTTATATATATATTCTGCATACCAGTTTGTGCCAGTTCGGCCAAATTAGAGGAGAAATATCCTCTGAGGGAAGGCAGGTTAACACCACCCCTCCCCCAAACCCGGTTCGGGAAAGAAAAAAAATTCCTCCAAGGAAAGTGAAAGAGATAAACACTATTTATTCAACAAACACACAGAAAAGGATAACAAAGCTAAATAACAAACCAAAAAAAATCTCTCACTGTGGAGAGAAACCTAGAAAAATTCAGAGTCCTCTTTGGGTGTGGCCTCTCTCCTCCTCAGAGCTGGGTCTGTGGGCCCCTTCCAGGAGGCCTTGGAAAAGGAGTTCTCCCCCGGTGTGGTCCGATGTTGTAGAACAGTCCCGAAGAGAAGAAGAAGGAGGAAAAAAAAACCCAAAAAAAGGTCCCAGGAAAACTCTCTCCAGGGAAAAGGAGCTGAGAGCTGTCTGAAGAGCGAGGTCGCTGCCCTCCACACTCTGCCGCTGAGCCCAGAGAGAGCTGCGTGTGTCCTTGAGAAATTGTTTTGAAAAGTTCGCTCAGTCTTTTTCCTCTTGTGCCCAGTCTTAAAGGCACAGGATTCATCTTCTGGGCATAGAGTGGCGATAGGGGATACACATCATAAAGTCACCCCAAGGCACAGTTTTAAAACAAATTTTGATTTAGCAGTTATTTAGGGCCGAGATTGACAAAAAAACCCAAGCCAAACCAAAAAACGAGAACGGAACAGCCAACCAACCAAAAAATAGACCTAGAACTGAGATAAATATCTAGAATGGAGTTAAAAAGAACACAACTCTCTTTTCAAACTGGCCTGCAGTCACTAAAATTAACAAGCTAGACAGCTATAGCAATTTAAATTATGTGCTTTGTTGGAAAGCTAGTTTCTCCAGCTTCTCTTCAAGAAGTCTTAGGTTGGAGATAAAAAACTTGTTAGCTGAAAACATGTTAGCTAGAAACCTACTAGACTATCTCGAGTGTTTAAAATTGTCTTAAGTAAGGAAGTAGAATATTGAGAGACAATGAAAACATACAGTAATTTTTTAAGTTCGCTTAAGGAAAAAATAGAGAAAAATCTCAAATTTTCTCTAAAATTAAAGCAAAAAAATCTAGTCTATTTTCAATGACAATTAGATTCTTAAGCTATTTAGGTATTTGATTTAGGAAACCCTGTACAGGTGCCCAAATGACATTCTTGGATATATTTGAAAATATGACACCAGATCATTTATGTATCCCATAGGATCATGACTTTACATTTCTGTCTTTTGGCTCCACAATTAAAATGTGCCTTGATGTATAATAACTGATATACCTCTTAACAGAAATAACAGAGAAGACTTGCCTAATTTAATATGACCATAGAGAGTAGAGGGAAAATTAGAACTGAAAAGTGATTTAATTATAAAGACCTTTCAGATTGAAGTAGTTTCTTTTCTGACTAGCAGCAAAAGAAAAAAAATATAAGCACAGATAATTACTGGAATACAAAAAAACCCTTTCAATTGATTACAATTGGTCAAGATATGCATTACATTTTCTGGCATTCATCTTCAAATTTTAATGCTATTTAGTAGAACATTTGAACAACACCATTATTTGCCATTTACTGAGCTGTGTTTTTAGCTCTGTAAAAGCAAAGAAGAAGGGTATGTTGAAGAAACAGAACAAATGACAAGAAATGTGACGTAACTGTTGATAGTATGAGACTTACTATATTTGATGTTCATCATGCAGTAAAAAGATTTGACATCACTACATAGGAAAGACTCTAAATTATTGGGTTCATGGTACAACGCTGGAAAGAGACAGTAAAGAATCTCCATAGCTCATATTGTGATAATCATAATCTTTCAGAGATGTCACAATCTGCCAGCAAAAACTATCTGAGGTCAGAGAGGATGAGAGCAGGGCTGGATTTTGGCTCCCATTTCATGAAAGAATACTTTATTCTCCTGCTGTGTATTAACTCATATAGGCAGCCAAACACCACAGAGCTGCTTACTCACTTCTCCCACTCTGCCAGGGGAATGGAGAAAGAGGAAATGAAGGATAAAAAAAGGAAAAACTTGTGTATGAAACAAACTATAATGATAATAATAATAACTGCTTAATAAGTGAAGGGTAAGTGGAAGATGGAAGAAAACAAAACAAAACAAATGATGCAAAGGCAATCACTCCCCACCTTCCATGGGTAGAATTTTGCCAGATAGTTTCTGATCTAAAGGTGGTTGACCCTTCTAAATGCCCATCTTTTCCTTTTATTCGTGAGTGTGGTGTTATACGGTGTGGAACACCTCTTTGGTTTGGGCAGGTCAGCTGCCTGGTTGTGTGTCTTCCCAACATATTATGCACCACTCCTTACCTGCTAAATCCATTTATTTTGGGGACAGATTGACAAAACAGAGAAGTCCTTGATGCTGTGTGAACACTGCTCAGCAAAAGCTAAAACATTAATGTGTTACCAGTATTGCTTTGGTCAAAAATCTAAAGCACAGCCTCATATAATCTGCTACAAAGAAAATGAACTCTATCCAAGGCCAGACTGGTGCACCTTCGAAATGTTTCATAAAAAGTAGATGGCAGAAAGCTTGCTTTTCTCTTCACCCAAGTTTAAAAGTAAGGTCGCTGTTTAATCCTTTGAGTAACTGGATGTAAACAACAAACACCTATCTTTTTGATAAAACCCAGTTTGCAAAACTGGATGGAAAAAAGGCTGTAACATTTCTTTTGTCCTGATTCAGTTGCATAACAGTATTCCTAATCCATGTTTTTAATTACCTCTCTCTGATAATAATCTGAGCTATGGTACGTTGGCTTACAAGTCAAATTTGAATTATTGGTTAATGAATGTTTGCCTGCACTAGGCCTATTTCTGGTGTAAGAGCTGGCAGTAGCAGTCCAAGATGCAGTGAAAAAGGAGCAGTTTCTTTGACAGTCTGTGCCTGACAGTGTTAGGCTTCTATTCCCTTTCTGGGCAAAATCCAATGAATTAGTCTACAATGTCTTTGGCGATTTCAATTAATATGGCAGAGTTTGCATTTAAATAGAACAGAAATTCAGCCACAGCCCAATCTCAAATGAGATCTGTGACTGCAGCTGACAGGGGTAAGAACATGTTTTCTATGCTGCCTCTGCTCAGTCAGCCGCAGGAATAGATTCTTCACCTACTTTATTTTCATCTGTATGGCAAATGTTTGCCCACATTCCCAGGAAATCTGCACTGTGGTAGCCCTTTGAGCTGTCTTAAATTAGTGCATTTATTGTGTAGCTAGTCAGCTCGTAACACAAACCTCACTGCACTGAACGACTAGGACATGTCATGAGAGCTTAAGAGAGGTGGGATTTCAGAGTGTTCTGTAGTATGAGCCACTTCTAGCTAAACATATGGGCAAGCAAATTAATATTGTTTGGGAAGTTATTATCAGTTATATTGTTAGGTATATTTTGAAGGTAATAATTTTAAGGTACCTTGCTTTCATCTCATAGAGGAACTTAAGCACCCAACACAGGGTTTTAGGCAAGGCAATGCCTAAAATGTAAATAATATGAAATCTGACCTGTAGATGCCTATAAACTCTACTCTTCTATTATTTTTATTGCAGTGATAAGAGGGTTTTGATATTTGAAAGAAAAAAAAACAAACCCCCAAAAAAATGATGTACTGCTGTTAAATCATGACCAAATTTCCTTGCCATGGTCTCACATGAATATCATGCTTGTGATGACCTCAGCATGAAAAGGAGAAGATTCTGCTTCTTTAGCATACTTGAGTAAATTCTCTAATATTGTTTGTCTTCCCTTTTCATTGGCAAAATCTTAATTGCTAAATTCAGGGTGAAAAGGCAGTCATTTTTTTCAGTGTAGAAAGAACAATTTCCTTTCATTCTTTTGAATTATATAGTAGTCATTACTGTTTTGCTTAAAAGCTTTCATAACCGAGATTAATGTGAAAAGGAGCACATTATTACCAAGACTTCATACTCAGTGACTGTTTGAAGAGAGCTCATGTAACATCAAGGGCTTTTAACTTCAGTGTTTTTAATACAGTTCATATGCATGCTAATGTATTTGCTTCCTTTTCAAATTAAATAATTCCTTTACTTAAATAATCTTCTTCTCAATACATGTCATAAATGTCATTGGGGATTTTTTTTAATTGTGTGGGTTTTATCTATTTTATTATTAAATGTTTTTTGAAAGGTGAAGGCTTTATAGAAAGTACTTAGAAGTGTCTACATTATTTAGAAGCCAAGATTGAAGCAGATATAGTTTGGTTATATTTGTCATCTATACAATTAGTGAGAGGAATAAGTTTCAAGGACAAGAAGGAAAGTAGAAATTGTAAAGCATTGCCAAGTCTGATAGCCCAAAAGAGCTGAGGTTGCTGAAGCTGTGTTCCCAGGTCCAGCCAGCGAGTTTGGGTGCCAGCAGGCACACCCTTACACGTACACACAGTACTTACATGCATATGCACACAGCAGGTCACAAGGACCAAGACACACAGAAATTCATTTTCCATTTCTAAATGCTCACATGTGTATCAGAAGAGTATCTGTGTTTATGTAAATGAGTTAAGATAATTCTAGTTATTCTAGCGTGTGAAAAACATCTAGTATAGGAATAAATTTGTGTTATATACTCTTGATATGATTGAAGGACTTGATACCTATAAACTTGATGACTAAACATGGGGATACATTCTTCCAGAAAGTTCAGAAGTGAAGGAAACATTGAAATTATAATATAAAATGGGGGTTGAAGAAACATGTCCACCTGCTAGAAGATGCAGGTGGGAAATAAACTATTAGAAAGACTATCAATGGCAAGTCATGTTTCCATATGTAGGGATTTTAAATACATATATTGATGCCAGAATCATTGGGATTAACAATTTCTGTAAGAATACCTTTGGGCTTAATTATCCTGGAAATGATTAAGCCAAAACATCAGCATCTCACCTTCTACATCTTAAACCAGATCAAGGAGTACTGATTCATTGTGTTTAAAGATGCTTCTAGATAGGCAAAGGTTGCAGTTCCCAGTAGGACTTGTTTCTGTCATTTACAAATGAAAAACCTTTTCAAACCTTCCTTGCCTCTGTCATGCTGAATAGTCTGGCTGTCACTCTTGGACTGGATTACATTGTTGAAAGCAAATCTGTGTCACTGACCTTACCAGTGAGGCTGAGGATGCCATGGAATGTCATCCCAGGAGACAACATTTAGAAGTTGTCCATGAGACTTGTCACTGACACACCAACTATGAGCTAGCGACCATAAATTGTCAGAATTAATGAATGCTGAAATACATTTCAAGAGACATTTTTTACTGAGGACTCAAAAGAGGGTTAACAGATAAGTAATCCAATTAATGCTATTGCATGTATATAATACATGAAATATAGTTTAGAAAGGACATGGAATGTTTCTGGCTTTTCATCTGGCATCTAGCAATTTCAGTGAAAGTGAATGCCCGGTGCTTATGAAAAGTAGGCCACTAATGTACGTGGCTAAATAAGGTTCTAGGATTCTCCCCTGTTCTCTTATTGTCATAATTATTATTAACTTCACAGAAGAATTTAATATTTTTAAAAGTTTTGAATCAGAAAAAATTTGCAACTAGGAGTATACTGCATGCGACTGAATTAGCGTTGAAATCTGAGGAAGAATTTGTAGACAGTACAGAACATTAAAATTTTCATCTGCCTCAGAAATAAAGAGGTGTCATAAAATTAGGTCTATATTGTATAAGGTTTTGAAGAAGATTAACATCTTATATCTAATGCACTGTGGAAGAGGGCATAAATGCCTGGACTCTTCATTGATGTGTTACAGAAGAAGTGAGAGATGAGGAAGGTAATTATAGTGACTGTAATTTAATAAAGAGCTAAGATTAGCATCAGACTACAGGAGAAGCTGCAGTAATCAAGGTAAAATTTAACCTGACACTCATGTAACTAGCATTAGTATATGGAACTAAATAATTCAGTAAATTTTTCAGCATTTAGCTTTTCAGTATGAAGCTTTTACTGTAGCTTATCTTTAAGGATATTTACTTACTGCCATGCCTTCAATTATGATTCTCAGGGTTATCAGAAAAATGTAATGGGAACATGAGCTAGAATTTGCCGGATAATGCCACAGCAGGCCAAACTTAAAAAATTAGAGTGTTTACATATGACAAAATGACTGTGTGATTACAGTGCAATTTAATCTACAAGTACCAACTTGATTTCATTCATAAACACCACAACTATCCATGAAGATGTCAGCTTAAGTTCCTGCTAACAACCCTAGCAGAAAGTTGCCTGACCATTACAAAGACCTCCCTACCGTATTTATGTTGTCTCTTTACTAGTTCACTTAAGCTCATATAACTTTGTTACATTTTTTTGAAATCGTGCTAAAGAAATGCTCAGTACATTTAACTGAACGACATTCCTTTCAGTGAAGGAATCACTGACTGGAGTGACAGCCTCTCTGTATCACTGGGAAATGCAGAAATTGCACTGTGATACCACACTGACCCCAGGTGCTGAAAGACCCTGGCTGAAGGGATGGCCCTTCTAGCACATCCGCACAGCAGCTGAGCTCCGTGCCTCTGTCCAGCCCCGCCTCGCTCTGTGGCTGGGAGAGGCTGGAGTAAAAGGTCTGGTTTGTTAAATCCCTTCAGACCAAGGTAACTCCGCTGCCCAGCAGCAGTTTTAACACAGTTACAAAACGAGCATATTTATAGCTAATGCATTTATAATACACTCAGGCCTAACAAAATCTTTTTGTTCAGTGTGTCACAAAAACTTAGGATTTCACAATACATATCACAAATATAGTTTTCTATTTCTAAGTTGTTTTCTTAGTAAAATAGAGGTTAGAATAATCCCTAAAATTTTCTTCCTCTATTTAAAAGCACATCAAGCTGAACAGTTGTTACTTACATTCTGGAAGGTTTAGAGTTTATTAGGAGGCAGGTTAGGCAATATTTGCAGTTTTCTTCCTGACATACTCACATTTAAATTAACAAGTTCTAGAAGCTAATCGAATGTAAATAAAAATGTTTTCTTATATAATGCTTCCAATATAGTTTTGTTTTAGTTAGAAAATTTGTTTAGGTAGTACACTTGGAACCTGAGATCTGATGCAATGTCAAATGTTTTACTGGCAGCACGATACTAGCATGGATGAAAAAGCACGCTTCGTACAATTCTAGAAAGTCTTTTTAACATTCAGCACAAACAGAACTAAAGAAGCTTTATAATGGTGTCTGTAAAGCCTCTTCACTTGTGAACAAAACTATGACAGTCAGGAATCACATCTCTTGCCCCTCTTAACTGCCTAAAGCTATAAACAGACACCTCTGCAGGTGCTGATATAACAACATCAATCTATCCCTTTTTCACTGGCTGGAGCTTACCCCTTTTCACAGCTCAGCTGGTAAAGTGTTTCTGGCAAATTCTGTCTAATCCACATTCAGAGCAAAGCCACTGAAGCTTCCAAATGATACAGAAAAACACACCAGGCTGTTTATATTAGAGATTAACAGAGGATCTGCTACCAACAGGTTAACAAGTAGGCTTAAACTGTGAATACATAGATCTCAGCTTGCCCATCTTAGAAGTAGTCCTGAGATATCTACTGCTTGGTTGGACATTCTGAGTGCCATAGACTCCAGCATAGAGAGGACTAAGAACAATAGCTATCAGCACAGCTAGATGTAAAAGAGGATATCTGTCCTGAGCCTCAAGTGAACCATTTAAATTGCTTGTGTTTACCTGGCTGCTTTTGCCTGAAGAGGAAGAGGGATCAATCACAGGAACCACTCTGCTAGAGGTTAGTGCCCTCTCAGTTATGCTGGCAAAAGGGTAATAATGAGCAGCTGGAGGGCATAACTGCAACAAGGGTCTTCCACCTGCATGCCAACTAGCGAGATGGCTGTCTACAATCCGTTTGACTGATCTAACTCTGCTAGCTTTAGTGTCTAATATAGACCTAGGTTAATTAAAGGTGCTTTCCAAATTGCTCTGCATATAAATCTTTACATTTCTGTGTTTTAATCTCTATTTTTATTTACCTGTATTTTCTGGGTGAATTTTCCTTTGTATTAGTTTCTATTATTAATAAATAATATTCTATATTTTCTCTTTTTGCACCACAAAACCTTTAGATAAAAGTACAGTATTGTGACTTTTTTCCTAAGCTTAATGCTTCTCCATTACTTCTGGACTACAGCAGGGTTGATGCTTACAGGGGTGTGGGACTTGTGATTGGATGCAAGAGAAGAACTTTTAGGAAATGTACAAGACAACAAGATGTTGAGAGAAGGATGAAAGGAGAGGAAAGGGTGCCTGAAATGTTCTGTGGAGTAGCTTAGGAAATCATTTAGGCTGGAATAACCTAACACTTCCAAGTCCACCACTATGCCATACCCTTAACTATAATACTTACATGCCTTTTAAAACACCTCCAGGATGTCAACTCAGCCACTTCCCTAGGAAGTTTGCTCCAATGTTAGATAACTTTTTCAGTGAAGAACTTTTTCCTTATGTCCAAACTAAACCTTCCCTCTTGTCCTGTCATTTTTTACTTGGGAGAAGAGCCTGATCCCCATCTCACTCCAACCTTCTTTCAGGTGGTTGTAGAGAGCAATCAGGTGTCCCCTGAGGCTTCTTTTCTCCAGGCTAAAGAACCCCAGTTCCCTCAGCTGCTCCTCATAAGGCTTGTTCTCTAGAGGTTGAACTGGTTTGAAAGAAAACCAGTGAGAAACTTCAAGTCAGAAATACAATTTATTAGGAAAAATGAAATAAATGGAATAGTATTAAAAAAAAGAAACCCACAGACAGAATCAGAATACAACCTGACACCCTGTCGGTCAGGGTATTGGTAGCAGTCCGATTAAATGGTGGCTGCAGTCCTGGAGTGTTCGTTCTGTTGAAGCAGTGATCCTGTAGAAGGGCCTGGTCTTCCTCTGGGAATCCAGTGGAAAAAGGCTACTTGTGCTGTTCCAAACCCCAGATTATATCCAGGTGGGAATGCTTGGCTCCTCCCCTATGGGCGGCACATCTAAAAATGGGCTGATGTAATTCTATGAGTCATGTGGTGGGTCCTTGATTGCCCATTAACAGAGATAACACCTGGAGGGAGTTATCAGGGATGAGTCACGGTAGGAGATAGCGAACACTGCCCCACCTGCTTTAGCATCTTGTGAAGATGATAATAGAATACATGCTTTTGGTTATATCTTACACTGTAACCTAGGACAAGGTGAGGGAATAAGAGAGGATGGTTACTTGCGCAATGCTGGTCAGTGCACTTGCCTGACCATGCCCTATTCTTCATTACCACACTCTGTCTTGTTTTCTCATTAAATTCTATTTTCTTGGGTGAAGGGCTGTTTGCGTGTGTGTGTGTATGTGTGTGGGAAGAGCCAGTGACTGGAGTGCCAGAGAGTCTGTGTGTCTGGGTCACCAGCAAGAATGATGAGTGTTTGTACACAAGTCAGGGTATGACCACAAGTGAACATCAAGTCAGCCTCGCTGGTGAGTAGCTGGGAACAGATACCCACACGAGTGGGCTCTGGAGATTGACCATGTGACGTCCTTGTGTATATGAATATCTCAGTGAAAGGCAATGGGCGAGTGGGAGAGTGCAGGACTAGTGCATCTAACACGTCTTTATTTGAAGGGATACATGTATGTGTGTGAGTGTGAGTCTGAAGAACTGCAGCTAGAGTGGGGTTGCGACCTTCAAGGTGGCATGGGTAGGTGCTACCAAATGGGAAGCCTGGGATCCAGGGGCAGCAAATGGACAGATCATGTGTCTGATCTCAGACACTGGACGAGTGAACACCATATATTTTTATCTGTTTCCACTACTGGATCTTTATCCTGGTCGTGCAGAGAAGGGAATGGAATGGGGTGCTGGTTGTGTTTGTGCTTGTGCAAGTGCTGCATGTGCCTGCGTGTGTTGATCAGTGTGACTGGCTCTGTATCCAAGGATGCAATGCATCTATTGTATATTATGTTTATGTGTGTGCCTACTGGGAATACATGCTATCCGTGGTACCAGTGGCAGCCTTAATCTCTTGAGGTTAGATTTGACAACTCTCTTTCAATATATATACAAAATGACATATAAAATCCCTGAGCTTTAGATATGCTAAATAGATATCTACAAAATATCTATCAAAATAATATTTCGTAGATATCTACAAAAGCTGTATGCATTCTATATTGAATGTATGTATTAATTTTTTGAAGAGAATATATAGGGTTTTTTCCATTAAATTGTTTTATTCTGTATTTTTTATAAAACATTTCTTGCACAGGGTGCTCCTAAGTATCCGGTTAAGCTACATGAGTTCTTGAAGCAATATGTGTCACTATTCCGAAGACATAGGCCCAGACATGAGATATTTTACTGGTAGTGATAAAGTGCTCCCAGCAAATGTCATGAAGATGGATAATGGAGAAAGGACTGACAGCCAGGATGGGGATGGTATCACCTGAAGTGCTACCTGTCTTACTGCCACTAGAAGACTACCCTGATACTAAGTAGCAACAGCCCCTGGAAGAATGCCCGTCTTCAGAGTTAGCATCATTACAAATGACAATGCTACAGGAAATTAAGGTACACTGGAAATCATGCAAGGAATTGAAACAGCTTTCCTGGATTCTAGATCCAAGTCCCTTTGGCCTGTAACCAATCAATATTAAATCTAAATAGGTGTTCTGCATACATATCTGAGAGACCTTAATAATATTCCTATGAACATGAAATATTAAATTATAAATATAAATTGAGTAAAGACTGTAATTTCCTCATGAATAGGTGGAAAAATATATTTACTTCAATGAGCATCACAATTCTTCTGTCACAAAGTAATCAAACAGCTGGCTGAGTCTTCTTAATTGTGAGCAACAAATACTATTTTAGGTCAATTTTAATGTTAAAATATTTTAACTTTGCTTAGAAATAAGTATGTAACTATGAGTTTATGTTTTGAGGTTTTTTATGTTGCATGTTTAAGAACCATCTTTTTACAGAAGACCAAACCTTGAAATATTTAAATGTGATTAAATTGATTTAATATATGATAGTCCCACATGTATGTAATTTCTGATGTTCAGCTGCCACACACAAAATTTAGAGATAAGTAATATGATTACAATCAGATTAGTGAGTCTACACAAGTAAATGAGATTGCAAATCTATATGAGTGAAAAATACACTTCCTAGAGAGACCACTTTACATATCATTAGCTTAAATGAGTTTTCAACACTCATATAAGATACTGACTGGCAAATTCAACCTTTTTAATAACAATGTATAAGTCCAGAAAACCTTCTATCTGCTGGGACACAGACTACTAACTATTTCCTGCTGGAACTTTTCACCTGATATTTAGTTTAAAATGGAATTATCCATGTAGATTGATCGCTGATGAAATTGGAAGAAGCAGGCTTTTAGGGCACAGGGAATTTTTGCTTTCCTTGTGTCTGGGCACCAAGAATAAACAGAAGTATCATCATTATACTGAAGAAGTACCACATATATAGTCAAATAAAATTAAACATGTTCAAAACAATGTGCAGCTGCATGGGGCTGCATTAAAATAAGGGAAAGTAAAGTATGTATATTTATATATATAGATATAAAATTATGCTTCTCTATTAAAAATCTCCATAAGCCAAAGGAGTGCATTAAGTTTGCAGTCCTTGAGAGGAGACTGCTTTAAACCTCAGAGAACTTGCTTTTCAAGTATGGACTTCCTATTGACTTCAGTATTAATTCCAAAACTTTCTTGAATCTGTGCATGCAACAGTTTTAGATATCACAGTTAGGTTTAGTTTATATGCTGCATAAAATGAGTCTAGTCGTGCTCCAATGACACAGAACTTTGACACTAGCAACAACAATACATAACTAGACAGAGCCTGAAACTCTGACAAAAAAAAATACCTGCATATTTCAAACTGGAGTTTAGATGAATTGTATTCTATATTTTGGTAAGGAGTAGCAAAAAGGGAATAATATTTAAGTTTGGTATTTAACATCCACTCTTTCGATCTCGATGAAATCTCCTGAAATTTGACTTGATAAAGCTTATTGCAGACTAAGGTCCTTTAAATAGGCTTTATTATTATTGTAATGAAAAACTGTTAAAAATCATGGCATTTAAACAATGAATTCTTTATCACTCAGCATCTTTATATCAGTATCTATTTATTTGGAATTATATCCTCTAGGTCATCAAATATTGCAGATTTGACAGAGAAATTATAATGGAAGAAATTTCTCCTGAATATCTTCATGAAATAATACTACTTTAAGTTGTGAATTTTAGAAAACACATTCAATTTACTTGGGGTGATCAAATTATCAAATGTCCAGAATGTTTTGATCTACCTAATATAAGTATCCTCTATTTTTTTTTTCCCAAGTACTTATCTGATGAGGACACTATATATTCACCATCTTTTACGACAGTTTTACAAATTCCACATAGTATGAATATTTAAAAGCCATTAAACCCATAAGTGGACTAGAAGTGAGCCCCATTATGAGCTTTAATGGATTAATTTATTATGTTTTTGTCTTTCCTAATGCAAAAGAATCATTATTTTTAGGCTTGAATGAGTATTATATTATTAGCAAACATATTATTATTACTTTCATATTATACAATTTTCTTTAAACATTCAAATTTATTAAAAAATATGGACAAGCAATAATATAAAGCTATTTCAAAGGCAAATTCTTTCACACAAAATAGATTTTTAAAATTTATCAATATGTATGGAAAGTATAGTCAGTAGCTTTGCCTTTTATATATTCCCATAAAACTAGACAATCAGGAGAAATATGAATCAAAATGTGTTTTGTTACTTTTAGAAATCTCATTGTAATGATCTCTGAATCATTAAGGTTACTGGTCAGAACAGAGTTTGAATATTTTATGGGTAACAACAATTTATGAAAGTGGCCTAAAAGAGAAGGCCTACAAAGAACATAGTCCTTGCCAAAATCAAGAAAGACAGAATGCAAAATCTCATAGCTATTAAAGGTAGGCTATATATCTTCAAAGCTGACTTTTTTTTGTAAATATTATAAAGCTAGAACAGTTTAGATGGGCATATACCTTTATTTATTTAGATTTTTATAAGTCAAGTTTGTAGCTGCTCAAGTATTACATTAGTTTTTTGGCAGAGAACACAAAGAAACATATCAATGCCGCTAAAATCAATAACCCAAAATACCCCAAAATATCTTAGGCATGAGGCTTTCTAAAGGGTTCTTCTAACAGGGGAAAGAAGGTTTACATGTCATATCTAATTCAGCAACAATATCTCTCAAATGCTTTTCCAACAGGTTTTCACACTTGGAAATGTACATCAGGACACGCAGAGTAATTTATTTTACTATGTTCCAAGGTCAGAATCTTCATACCATTTTATTCCATTTCACAAAGGCAAGAGAATAGCAATTTGAATAAATACATTAAATACAACATAAAACCATCCAACTTCTACATTATCAGAAAGCTCAGGATAGTACTATCACTTCAGGATCGTATAAACATGCTTTGCAGGACATATTTTATATTTAAGGATTATAATTAGTAGGGTCACAAAAGTGATTCAAACTAGGTTAAGAATCAATTAATATTTGCTTCTGATAGATAAAGACTGACAAGGTACTGCTTGTCACCAACAGAGGAATATAGTACAAAAAATCCTTTTTTGTGAATCAGTGGCACTTTTTAATAGGAGAACAGGAAATGTTTAAAATAAAATCAGAAAGTGGGATAATAGTTGAAAAAGTCTGATACAACTTTTCAGATGAAAGATCTTCAGATGTGAAAATCATGAGGAAAAAATATAAAAAAACATTACAACTGTGTCTGATAAAGGAAAAACAAAGGGAGGAATGATAGGTGTGCTAAGAAAAGTTACTATAATTTCAAAAGCCTAAGTGCATTATTTTCTTTAAAGGAGGTCTCTACTACCTTCCTACATTATATGTCAATCACAAACTCCTTTTTTAGTTTCAGTCTCATGGCATTTTATTCAGAATTTCTTAGCTGCTAGGCCATAAGAATTAAGGGCAGGTCTTTTAGATGTCCTGTCACATCAATAATTCTGCATCATAACTTACAGAGTTTAAGGATTTATAAACAATTCCAGACTGTGTTATTAGAAAATGAATGATGATATTATAAAAATCACTCACTTAAATTATATTCACTAGGATATGGGTCAAGGTTAAATAAGAAAATGTCACTTGTACAGGTGTGACAGCTTATAACAGTTCCAATAGGGAAAACCCTAAGGCAAGTAGAATTTAAATTGGACACAGACACCTACCTGAAAAAAAAACATTGAAGTTTCTCGTCTGCAGCATGATGTACAAATACTGGAATACAGGGTGTCAAGCAGAGTTCATTGCTTGATGAAAAATTGCCTGGAGCATCTCAGAAAGAAAGTAAAGGAAGTAAAGTTTAAATGAAGTTTTCCAGAGTTTGTAGGAAAGAACAATAGGATATTGCAAAGTGTTAAGATTTGGTGGCATTAAAGGATAAAAAATAAGGCACTAAGCATACCATGAGTTTCAGAAGTTACAGAAAACATTGGAAGATAACAGTACTGTGGGAATAGTAGCAAGAAAGGATAGCTTCAGAGACTTGGTGAAGTTCTTCAGTTTAGCAGCAAGCATCTTAGTTCTTTCCCTACCCATTTTCGCATACTCAGACTTGAGTTTCAATTGACAGCTATCTTTACATATTGAACATGTGGAATCACATTAGGTTCTTTTGTTTTGAGAAGTTTATTCTAAATAGATTCCTTTTAAGTATAAGAGTTTGTGTCTATTCAAAACCAGAGTTAGCGTGAAAAGATATCGACATATTTTCTGTGACTCACTGTGGTTATTTAGAGCAGTATCATGGATGAGAGAAGCATGAGTTGTTAAGAAAAGGGAAGTTCCCTCAAATCTAAAAGATAAATCCCAGATCACAATAAATAGTTTTGACATGAACATTAATGAAGGACTAGGCTAAAATCTCTGTGACTAGCAGATGCCCTCTCTGAAATTCCTGGCCTCTCTGAAAGTAATCCTCTGCTATTGATGGCTCCACGTAAGAGCCACTGGCCGGCCATGGTTCAACACAGTAGGATTCCCACTGGGTCTCACCATCATAAAGAACATTTCCCATGTCTGTACCGGCCCATCATCACTTTTTCTTTAGCTATAACAACCCTATTCAGAGAGTTTATATGTAAAATATAAACCATAGGGTCTCCTGAGCTTCTAAACACAGTTCTGTAATGATTGTACTAGTCTTGTTGCTTTTTTTCCTTTTTTGTTTTTCTCCTTTTTTTTTTTTTGAAATTTGATGAAGATCTGTCTTAAAACTGGTCTTCCTCTGGGGCTTCTTTCAATCCCTGTATAAGACTGATGTAAGGCCAGAAGGTTTCTTATTTTACTTGATTTCCTTTATCCTTAGAGAACACTGCCTTCACAGATCCTTGTGAATCTCTAGTTTGCCTCTTACAAGCCCAGCTGCAGTACACACTCTGGTTTTGGTAAAATTCCTTAAAACGTTTTGTCTGCTTACAGATCACCTCTCCTCTTGTTCTGTCTGGAGTATGATTCATCAGAAAAAAAATATTTAAAGAATAAATTTCTTATGTGAATTGTATTCATGACCTGTTTATTAAAGTAATTTTTTTATTTGGTCTTGGCCTTGTCCTTCTGTTCTCTCAATAACCTCAGTGTTTATATGCCTAAGTAATAAATCTTATATTATACTGTTTTGCAGAAGTTAGATTTATTTTTCTAAGGAAAAATAATGTGTTCATTGTTAATTGAAATATTCATTTCAATTAATACAGTTGATTTGATAATTAAGATAATGAAATCTGTTATTCATCTAGCACTTTAAATGAGTCAGTTTTTAACTGCATTTTGGGTTGCAGTTAAGTGGGCCCCTGTGCAGTTAGCAATAACAAAGTTATTACAGCCAGTCAGAATTCAGACATTTCTCCTTGTGACATCTTTGTGGGTCTCACTCTTTGCATCATAAAATTTCTTGCAGCACGCTTACTTAGCATGCCTGAGAAATATCTGAGAAATGCAGGTATAGTAATTGTTTTCTTCATATACATTTATATCTACAGTGCTTTTCTCATGAAAGAAAACACAGAACCAGAATAAATTTCTTCACCAGTTGTGTTAAAATGTGTTATTCTGTAGAAAAGAATTTTTAAAACTTTGTGTTAGAGAAGGAACCAGTTGCCCAGTAGCACATGAAAACAAACAAATTCAACTTTTTGGCTTAATGTAAGTACATAAATTCTATATTGCCCAAAAAAAGAACATTATCTCCTTTTATTAAGCTATGAATTTTAATAGGAAAGATCAGAACCAAATCTAATCATGTAGCCTGACTCTGACAGTGGACTGGAGTTTGCTAGTTGATACTTAAGGAAGTGTATAAAACAAAGGCAGTCATATATGATGGTTCCTAGATAGCCTCCTAGCCTCTAGGAACAGAAACTCATGGATTTGGTACTTGAGACAAAAACATAGTAGTAGTTCACATAACATTTTATACCATTTGTACTCTGAGAATTCTGCTATAGTCACTGCTGTAAGAATAACATGCACGATGATTTATTTTGAGACCAAATCTAAACTTCATGAGACTGTCCACAAATTTGCATGAAGCAACTCTTGCATAAAACATAAAACATTAATTGTACAGGGAGAAGACTGCAAATCTTTATTCTTCTTTATCAGTGTGCTGACAACAGGAAAAAAAATTGTTTTGTCAATGTTTTTTCCCAGAACAAATAAACTTAATCAGATGACATTTCATAATGTTTCCAGAGGCAATACAGCTTTATCTGGAAGACTGAAGAATGTTCCTTTAACATCAGCATACTGTAAAACCTGTTGGCAAGATACTGAGCTGAATGCCTGCATAGGTTTCCTGGGTGAGGAAACCATAAGTACAGAGAGACACATGAAGCCATTTGCTAAAAACATCCATCCTTTTCCTTTAAGAAAAAGATTAGGGCTGTATTTAAATAGGAGTAAAATTTCAAAAAAATCAAGTAAATTTTTGTATTATAAGATTCAAAGCTTGTCTCTGCTGTTAGTTTTCTCATATGAATTACCTATGTGTAACTACGCACTGAGATCTCTCAGATTCACCTCAGCCTTCATTGAGAAATATTGATGAATTATTTCACTCCAATCACTTCATCAGACAGTAGAAAAAGAGCAGGACTTCTATGACATCTTATGTCTTATTCTTAGGTAGATCACTAAAACGTGGAATGAAAATCGTCTTGGTGTTGCTTATTTCTCTACTATGTCTCTTGTAAAAAATCTCATACATGATGTAAAACTAGATTAAATTAATTCACCTTGGGAATGCAAGATCTAAGTGTCTTGTGAGATAATTTTGGATCCAGATCTAAGGCTCCTTACAGTTCACCTGAAATACTTAAACCTAAATATTAGTCAAAGAGTATTGACTTGTATTCTGTGGAAAAAAACCTATAATTTGGGATTTGGGGACATATATCCTTTACGATTTTTCCTTTAGGTTACAGTTACAGTCTCTGATATGAGCCAATAAATTTTCCCAACTTTGAATGTTATCCTTAGCTATTGCTTATCTATTCACAGTCAATATTAAACTTACCTTAATTCAAAAGATGTCCTTGAATTTCTCTTCTTTTTTTTTTTTCACCTGTTTAAAGGCTGTCTTAGAGTAGTAATAATTTACTGGTTTACTTTTGATTGGTTTTCTTTTTTAGTAAATTTTCCCATTATTTCAAGGTATTTTAAGAGAATTGTGGCCTGTTACAATATTTAAACTTACTTCCTATGTGGCATGGAATGAGCTAATTGTTTATCGTTTTTGCTCATATCTTTTGGTTGAACAAAACACACTTTCAGGTTTTTTTCCAATGATTTAATCAAAAGTACTGATAGAATAGAAACTAAAGGCTTCATATGATGATTAACTTCTGATTGTTGTCTTTCAGATCTATTATGCAAAGTACTTTTGACTGTCTCCAAGGATATATATCTGATATATCAGAAAATTTAAAATTCACTGTATACCCTACACTTGCATTAATTCTAATTTCAAATGGTTTAAGTCTAAATAAGGATTTGTTCTACTTGTACTCCTGGATCTATATTCAGTCCTTTCACAGGGTACATTGTATAAATTATGACAGTACATGGATTATTTTTGGTGCATTCTTGCGTACAAAAGAATGGAGGAGGTGGACTTTCTATTCCTTAGATAATAATTTGTTTCTCAATTTAGTATCAATTTGGGAGTCCTTGCTTGCAAAGAAACATTAAGTGTAAATGTATCACCTCTGAATTCCTCCTCTGAAGTCAGGGATTAGTCATGGGGTTATTCTGCATGCATAAAACCATAAAAATCTGGCTCTTGGATTCTAACTGTAATACTGCATTTACTAGAGAAGGTTGCTTTCAATCAAATCAAGCCTTTAAAATGTAACAAGTATCATTGGACACAATGTGACCTCTTAGCCTGGCTTGTCTTTTTCTTACCCAGATGTTACATAAGAAACCTCTTCAAGCCTGCATTATATGTACAATTTTCTTCCTTACTGTCAGGAGAGGGGTAGCATTAAGGACATAGTTCTCCATCCAGAATTGTGACTTAATAATCCCCTTTCAACTGCGATGAGCTAAAAGGACATGAATTCCAGAATTCATACTTGATTTGTTTTTCTTTATGTTCATGGATTAGGAACTGAATGAAATCTAGTAAAGTGGTAGATGTGAGCAAAACAAATTTTCTTATCAAAGTCCTGTTTTTCCTACAGCTAACAAGACAAAAGATGAGATCTGCTATATACCAGAAATTATGTGATTGCCACAAATCCTCAGACCACAACTGTTCTATATTTCTCTATGAACCATGATGTCAACAAATTATTTTTTTCTCAAGTCTCAGCTACCACAGCCCAAATAATTTCAGAGAAGGCTGTGTATGTGTGTATATGAATAAAACTTGTGTCTTCGAGCTTCAGCTGCCAGGGCAGCATCTTCAAACGCATTTTTGTTTTATATTTTGTTGAGTGTACATTTATGAAGAAGGACAGAACCCCTTTGTGCATGCACAATTTATATATAGCTTTGTTCTTTTAGCTAGGCTGGTCAAAACTTGTCAGTGAACATTCAAAGAAAGCATTGTAATATATAAAATAACCCCAGAGGGAGGGAATAAGTGCTGTTTAAGATATTGAATTGTTGGAACAGAGCCAACAATACAATTCTTATTCGGTTACATTTTCAGATGACTCATCAGATCTTCTACTAATCCATGCTTTGAGTATCAAGGAGTATGATCTTTAAAATCTCCTGAACACAAGAAAAGAAATAATTTTGAAAAACAGAATAGTATTGAGGAATCCACCATTTGGATCTGTTTCTAATGTCATGAGGTAGCTTGTACCAGTGATAAATCTGGAAAGATGAATAAACACTTTAATCCTATTTCTTGTTTTACCATGAAAAATGAAATGGAAACAGAAAAACTTGTGCTGTTCTGTAACAGTGATAAAGAAAATGGCCTTTGAAACTAATTTAAATCTATTATGTTTGGGAAATGAAAGCTTAGCTATAAAAAGAATTTATAAAGAAAAAAAAAAGGCACTAAATACCTTTTTTTTGGTAAGCTTGTAGTTTTACTTGTGGCTTTTCTTTTCCTTCCAACTGCTGTTCCATGGTAATGATTTCTACTTTTTTTGTGTACTCCTCCATTGTCTTTAAACTCAGAGCTGCAAATCAAATACCATTTTATCAAACACTAAGCTAAAGAGACCTGTCTTTGCCAAAGTCATTGTCAGCAACATTGTCACTTCTGTGCCAACAAATTTACCCATTAATGATATAAGTGATAAAATTGGTCTTACTACTTTTTTCTTTCATCTTTTATTTATTCATTTATTTGTTTATGTATTTTAAGGTAGCCGACAGTATAAACAAACTGTTACATAGTATTGGACTTGACACGGGATGAAATCAGTCTAATCCATTAGTTTTATACTTTTTACAATAAAATGAAAAAAAAGAAAATGGGCTTCATTAGTATAAAAAGAAACAAAACCACAAAAACCACAATAGTGAAGAACACTAATGGCCTCCATGGAAACATGGATATTATCTTTTTAATTGCTTATGTTTCCACCTTAACAACAGCAACATACAATGTGAAAAGTAATGTGAGCCTGAGAATGCATGATGGCAAAGGCCAAGATGGAAAATATCCCAAGGGAAAATTTCCATTATTTTTGACATATTAAATTGTTTTTGCTTTTATTCATGAGTAGCAGAGTAAAAGGAAAGGCTTGCCTGCTGAATTTAACTGCTGATTCTTCTCTATAAAATGAAAATTTTTGGTTCTATTTTAAGCTGCTGGGTGGGGGGGGGGGGTGAGAAGGAAATCCTAGTTCAACAGTGCAGATATTACAGTAAACTTCCTTTTATTACTATGAAGATTTTGATTGGTAAACTGAGTTTAATTCACCTGTTCAGCTAGGAATTAATTGGAACAGTAGTTAAAGCAGTAATAGTAGTAATAAGAAGTATTTAGGACATTGGCTTTTTGGTTATTAGCATATACCTCCGTGGACTCCCTTCATAAAGCTAGAACTTCAACCATAATACTGAAGAATTCATAGAATGATTTGAGTTGGAAGGGATCTTCATGATTTATTTTCAACATCCCTGTCGTTGACAGGGATACCTTCCATTAAACAAGTTGCTCAAAGCCTCATCCAATCTGAACTTCAACACTTCCAGGGATGTAACATCTACATTTCCTCTGGGCAACAAGTTTCAGTGCCTCCCCACTCTCTAAGAATTTCTTTCTTATATCTAGTCTAAATCTATCATCTTTCATCTTAAATCCTTTCCTCCTTCTCCTGTCAGCTTTCTTGTAGGCCCTCTTAAGGTACTGGAAGGCTGCTATAAGGTCTCTCTGGAGATTTCTCTTCTCCAGGCTGAACAACCCCAGCTCTCTCAGACTGTCTTCATAGGAGAGATTCTTCAGTCCCTTGATCTCTTCGTGGCCCTCATCCGGTCTCCCTCCAGCAGGTCCATGCCCTTGTTGTGCTGGGGGCTCTAGAAAATGATGCAGTACTCCAGGTGGGATCACATGAGGGCAGGGTAGAGGGGAAGAATCAGCTCCCATGACCTGCTTGTCACACTTCTTTAGATGCAGCACAGGATATATTTGGCTTTCTGGGCTGCACGTCCACATTTCTGGCTCATGTCTAACTTTTCACCTGCCAATATCCCCATGGTCCTCCTCCACAGGGTTTCCCTCAGTTCATTCATCCCTCACTCTGTGCTGATGCTGGGGTTTGCCATGACCTAATTTGGAGGACCTTTCTCTAATCCTTGCTGTACTTCATGAGGTTCACAGTGTTCTACTTCTCCAGTCCGTCAAGATCCCTCTGGATGACATACATTCCCTCTGGCATATCAACTGCATCACTTATCTTGGTGTCATCCAAAAACTTGCTGAGGCTGCACTCAATCTCACTATGTCATTAATAAAGACACTGACCAGCACCAGTCCCAATACAGACCCCAAAGGGACACCACAGGCATGATTTGCCCTTTTTGAAACTGTGTTAGCTGTCTGTAATCACCTCCTTGTCATCCACACGCCTTGACACAGCTCCCAGTGGTAATTAAGTGCTAATTCACATTCATTATTCTTTTTCTATTCTCTGCCACAGTTCGTAGTAGAAGTGTATTGCAACAAAATTAAAATTCTACATAATCAATTAAAATACATATTGATATGATTTTTCTCAGAATCATATCTTTACAAATGCATTATTTACCCATACTAGAAAAAGGTGGGAATCTGCTATTACTCCAGTTTTTCAGTTGGGAAGTCATAGCTTATTGTATATTCTAACAAAGATAACTTCATCTGTCCAGTGCTGTCAGTTGTTTCTTACACTGATCAATGTCTGTTAGCACATAAAAAATAAAGAACCCCTTAAATATCACATTGGATTGAGAACTCATAATTTACTCATCTGCTCCAAGTGTCAGCCATGAATCATATGGTCACAAAAGAATGATGATTTAAGTATATGGACAAAAGTAAACCAATGCAGTAACGATGTTTTTCTCCCAACATGCAGTGATTCTGAAAGAACTGTTACAGAAAAAAAAAAATATATTTACACACCGATTCTAGTAGAAGTATCTAGATCAAAGCCAGGACTTCAGCAGGCTGTAATTCAGAAGTGACTGCCTTCCTATCACAGTGAAAACATGGAAAACAGAATATGTGCTATTTCTATTCGGAGAAATACAAAAGCCTTTAGAGAAATTACTGGAGGTTGATTGAAGAGAAGGATTGATGATGCCAAACATTTCTAGAGTAAAAAAGATATTGCTCATTTTTGACACCACTAGTTTACGTTGTCAATTAGTATTGTTTTAGTACTCATTTTTGAAATACAGTGGTGGAACTGCTACTAAATGAACTTTAAGTTAGTAGTCTATTATCCACTTCTATTCATTTCTCTGTTACAGCTCTATTGGATGGACTATAGTATGTTTTAACCAAGTTTTTCTCTCTTTAAAAGATTTTCTCTATTTCTTTCTCGTATGTGCAGATTGTTAATATTAAAATTGCACCATAATTGATTTAGTACTTAATATGCAATTTTGGCCCTGCTCTACAATCTTAAAGTTTTATGTTTATTTCTTGGCTTTCTCATAGCTTTGCAAAGCTTTGGTGCTGCCATTTACGATATACAACCTTCCTATTTGGGGAAAAAAAAATCTAGTAGAAACAATTTAACAAACATTTATATATTTGAAAGTACTATGATGAAAAACCATACATGCCATACCTATGGATACTTTTTTGAAAGATCTTCTGAAAAGAGGAATGTAAAGTATAGATGAAAAGAATGAAATCTGCCATTAAAAGTACTACAGATTATTAAAAACATATTTAAATATACACAAGGAGCAGGATTTATGTACAAGTTAGCACACTTTGCTGAGTAAACAAAGGCTGTTAACATTTCTTAGCTGCCCAGTAACATTTGGAAGCTGGACAACTTTTGAGCACTTTCTACTAGCAAAACAGCTAGATTTTACACATGTTGAAAAAGCATAAACAAAACATTTTCAGAAAGACAGCATGAAAAACATCCTACATAGAATTATTATATTCTACAAGTTAATAATTGACAATAGAAAATATTTCAGTTATAAACATATATACTAAGCCCTAAAATTATATAGCTTTTTACAAGCTTCAATACTTATATTCTTTATTTCTCACCCCTTCAAAATTCATGTGCTAAACCACTTCTACTCCAATAAAACCTACACATTCTGTTTATGTGCATATACGTATGGTTCCACTAGAACACTTCATAAAGTATGAGGCAAGCTGAAATTCTTTGTTGAAGAGATTCTCTCAGTTCTCATTTCAGTAGTTTAATTGTCACTGTGGGCAGCTGTTGTTTATAACGTACCCTGTGGTGCAGAAAGCACTACTGGCCATAGTCCCTGAAGAGATATTAAAAAAAAAAATATAGAAAATTATAAACAAGCCATGAACACCTGCTGAAGTTATTATTGTTCAGATTTCAGACATACTTTTATGTAAGGCTAAAAAAAATAGTCAGTAATAAACATCCAGTCCTTTTAGAACATGGATGTGGTGAAAATGGTATAACTATGCTTAGGGCAGAAAAGGGCAGAATTTCTTGTGCTTATGATGACCTGCTTTTGCTAAAAACAAAGAAAAGCAACAAACCATAGTTTCCTGTGCATGGTGTTTCCCCAGAGGATTCTTTACACTGAAGTATGTGTGCAGTGCTATCAGTGCTTATGCCATCTACCAGCTTTGGGTTACAACAAAATCTGATTTTTTAAAAAAATGAAATGAGAAAACAAACACACACAAAGCTTCTCAAGTTATTCTAAATGATTGTGATGCTGATCTAGATAGTACATTTTTCTGAGTTAATGGGATTGAATTCAGTTTGTTATGTAACAGTCCATACTGAAAGGATTTTATCATACTTTTCAGTACGAATGATTCTGTATCTTTGCTTTGTTTTGAATCCTCTGGTGAAGATGATGATATTTCCCTCTTTATCCTGAGGTATCCTACATATTATTTATTCCTCTGGCACATTTTCAGCGAAGTTAGCCCTGGCATGTAACATCAGTAACATTCCTCTACTTCACACACAGAGCTCTTAGACCTAATTTGAGTAATAGTTTGCCACTTAGAAAGCTACAATAGAGTTAGTCTTGTCCAGCAGCCAGTTGCCTGCTCAGCAATTCTCTCATTCACTCTCCTCTTCAGGATGGAGGGTAAAAATAGGATGAGAAAGCTCACGGATTTAGATAAAGTGATATCAATTACCCGCTATTGTCATGGGCAATGCAGACTTGAGGAGGGAAAACATAATTGTATTCATTGCCAAAAAATATTCAGGTAATGAGGAACAAAACATAAAAAAAGAGAAGCAAAAAAAAACAACTTTCAAAACTTTACCTCTCCCACATATCTGTATTCTCCAGGCTCAGCTGGTTTCCTCCTCGACAGGATACTTCTGACTACTCTCCCTGCCTTTGGGAGCACGGGGGAATGGAGTACTGAAGGCAGCGGTCAGTAGGTAACTCTTCCTCCCTGTTGATCCTTTCTCCTCATACTTTTTCCTGCTTCATCATGTGGTCCCTCCCATGGGATAAAATATTTCAGGATAAGACTGCTTCTGTTTGGACTTTCCACAGGCTGCAGATACTTCAGAAAATGCCTGCCTGCAGCATGGATATCTGGTCCTCTCTGTGGACTACAGGGAAGCACTTACTCCGGCATCTGCAGTACCTTCTCCACCTCCTTCTCTGATCTTTGTGTTCACCATTTCTCACTGAATTATTTTCCTTCCTTCTCTGCCTGGGTGGGGTTTTTTCCCTTTCTTAAATACATTCACAGAGGTGCCACCATGTTGACAGGTCTGCTGTGGCGGGACTGTCATAAAACTCACTGGAAATGGCTGGAATTCTCTGTGTCTTGCAGGGAGCAGCCCCAACCTATTCTTGCAAAGGCCATCTCTGAGGCCCAGCACCAGCAGTACCTTGGCCACCCAGCACAAAAGCTCCTCTTACAGTTTGGTTAACTGCAGGTTTCTTTTTCTCCTTGACCACAAAACAAAAATAAGTGATGTTTTCATTGAAGTACAACACATGTTTGGTTTTGACACTCAGGTTTCATTATTTTAATCCCAAGGGACTTGAATTATGATGCTGCCGCATTTCGCCACGTGCCTAGAACAGAATGTTTCTCCAGCAAGTTTCTGAGAAAGAGTCATGTTGGATTACTAATTTCATGGAATTACAGAATAAACTGAGTTGGAAGGGACCCATCATGATCACTGAGTTCAACTCCTTGCCCTGTTTCAGATACCTCAAGAATCACACCGTGTGCCTGAGAGAAGTGTCCAAACACTTCTTGAACTCAGGCAGGCTCGGTGGTGTCACCACTACCCTGGGGAGCCTGTTCCAGTGCTCCATGTCTCCTGTCACTGATCATCACAAAGAACAGATCAGTGTCTGCCCCTCCTCTTCCCCTCATGAGGAACTTGTAGAATTCAATGAGGTCTCCCCTCAGTCTCCTATTCTCTAGATTGAACAAACCAAGTGATTTTGTCTGCTCCTCATAAGTCTTTGATTTGATGTCAAATATCTGGAACAGGGCCAAAGTTTCAGGATTGTCTTGTTCATTCTTCATGCTGCATACAGTAGTGTGGAAACATTTCAGGAGCGGTATTTTGTAGCCAACTTCTCGCAATGCAGATTGAGGGATCCCATTAGTGCTCATTTCTTCAAGTTTTGGCATACCATCCCATTTGTCATCATCACTTGCAAGTCTGGTATTTTCTTTTTCCCTCTTCCAAGTTATTTTAAAGCTCTATCAATGATCGCCCTGTGCTGGAAATCTTCTTCCCCTCTAGAGAAAAGCTCTTCTGCCCTTCTAGATCTTATCAGGTGTCAGTAGAACAGGCATTGAATAGATTATTCCATGGTCAAAAACCTGAACTTTTTCTGCTTGCACCAGTGTCAGAGCCGCACATTGACCTGAAATATCTGCCCATTCCTATCAGTATTATTCCTTGTTACTGGAAGGATTGAGAAAACCACCGGCTGTGCTCCTGATCCTTCAACCAAACGTCCCAAGGCCCTGAAGTCTCTTTTGACTGCCCTTGGACTTTGTTATTTTGTCACTGCCAGCTTGAACAACCAGTAACAGCCAGTAATCAGGGGGCCTTACAAGGCTGGAGAGTTTTGCAGTTATGGCCCTTACCCAAGCCCCTGGGAAAGAGCAGACTTTCCTTTGAGCTGAGTCCAGTCTGCACATTGGGCCCTCTGTTCCACTTAGAAGGGAGTCTCCTACTACAACTACTCTCCTTTTCCTCTTAACAGAAGTGGTCGTGATGCAGGGTACAGATGGTGCTGCTCTCAAAGACCCCTCTCTCCCAGAAGGACACTTGCTTTATTTCTATAGCACAAAACACTGTCATGAGGCACCAGTGCCTACCAGGCACTCATGAGAACTTCAGGTTTAGAAAGAGGCTTACATTTGAAGGTCAATTTAACTGGAAATGTAGGGTATGAGGGGACAGAAGCTTCTTCCAGCTTTGTAAACAAAAAATAATTTAAATTAAAGTAATCTCATTGAGTCAAATGGACTTTATCAAGGCCAATTTGGACATCCAATTTTCTTATGCTCAAATTTAAAAAGGAAAAACAGTCATGTTCTTTACTCCCTTTGGTTAAACTTACAATATAAAGTGCTTGTCTACTGATACAGAATCAGACGTTTCTGTAGCCTGGAGTTTCGTGTGCGTAGTTGGGAAAGGCAAGTCCTGGATTCTTACACTAGAAATTCTAAAGTTGTTCAGAGCACTTATACAGGCTCAAACTCTGCACATGAGTTAGGAAAGTGGTCGGGTTTTTTTCTGTGAATGGTGCTGGTGTACAGGTTTGTTGGCATTGCATTTGCATTTTTGAGACTTGGGAAATTCCATATGCTTCCAGTTGTAAGGTCAATGTTCATGGTAGTATTTTTAGATTCCTTGGGAATTTAGGCTTCTCTATGGATCTTTTATTCATTTGCAGTTCTAATTTTGACTTTAGATCTTAGTGTCTTATATCTCAATTGATTATTTCATGTTTATTTTCCATGTCAATAACCTTGTCACATTGTCATTCAAAATAAAAGATTAAAGATTTCAGAGTAGTTCCTGCAAACGTGTAAGAGCCAGACTTTATAATAAAACTCTTGGACAGTGCATCATCTTAATATCTCCTCTTATAATAAGTGCTATTTATTCATGCAGAAGTAAGTTTTATTTGTTAAGTCAGTACTGCAGAATTATATCCTCCTATTATTGATATTTAGTACTTTTCCTGCAGGCTAATCAAGACCTAACAAAGTCTAATGGATGTCTTCACTAAGTGTGAGCAATATTACTGAGATGAATAATAACTGAGAAAAAAAATAATTATCTCTGAATAATCAGTATAGTTTTTCAAATTTGCTGTAAAATTTGGGGCAATAAGAGGTTCAAATGACCTCCTTGGTCAACCTTCTGTAAGTGGAACTTATATCAACACAAGCTTAAGATATGTGCCTGAGGGCATGCATGGGTGAACCTAAACAAACAAAATGAGGCCCAAAATGAGACAGCTAATGGAAGTAATCAGAGACACCTTTGTAACTGGAGAAGAGACTGCTTCTCAAAACCATTCAAAAGGCTTTTCAGATATTGATGACTATCTGAAAGCAGTGCTACATCTACATACAGACTTTGCTCTAACTCCTGTAAGTTTTTTTTTTGCATAACTTAACCTTGAACAGAGCTGAAGTACGTAGGTATTAGAAAATCTCTGTTGGTTGAATGGTACTTGATGTCCTGTTGTTGTTAAAAGAGCCAAATTAATGCCTAATACTGTATTCATCACCTTAAATGTTATAATCTATTAAGTTCTTTACGCTTTTTCAGATTAGATCAAAAAATTTCTGGTAGTAGCATGAAAAGTGTTAATACATTCCTGCATGCCACACACGGGTTCCAGAATAGATAGCAGAGAAAAAAGCAGTGTTTTACATAAACATAGATGCAAATTCCCTAAAACACTTTCAGAAAAGGTGCTTAGAAAAGATAAGATTGAAGTTTCATTTAAAATATAATTCTATTTCTTTTGGCCTGTTAAGAGCATGTCATTTTACCCTCATAAAATTGCTGTAGGTCTTCAATTACTTCATCCAATTTTACCAGAAAAAATATTGCTAAGCAAAGTACAAGGTAAGAGAAGGAAGACAATCTTGTACCCATGATAAGTTCTGCTTCATGCTGACCACCAGTTCTCTCATGTGGATCAAGATGCTGGCTTCATCTGTAAATCCTTAACTAGAAGTATGTTTTATACTATATTGTGAAAAATTATGAAGAAATATCCTAATTTTCTGCTTCATGCAGTGCTGGATTTCCGTTCTGATCTGCTTATGTCCAGATCTCAATTTTGCTAGTAAACAGGCTTGAGAAACAGAAAGTATTAACGAACTGTTTGGCTGAAAATACAATTTTGTTGCCATAATTTCCTTACTCATCTGGTGTGTTTGTTGCTGTAGAAGGATGGCCTATGTTTTGGAATGTTAGTCTAGCATGCCATCATAACTTTGTACATAAAAGCATGATGGTGAAAGCACTAAAAATATCTGAATAGTATTATTTATTTATTCATATTTTGCTGGACAACAGAATTAACAAAGCCTCTGTTTGATCAAACAGAAGATATAAGTATAAACAGTGTACTCACTAAGAGAGTTCTGCTCTTTTTAAATAGCAACATTTTATTACTTTTTGTTGGTCCCAGTTATTTTCCACTTTTCAATTCAGCATTATCTTTAGTGAGTCCCTCCTGAGGCTTGTTAGCTCACTGAAGTCCTAAATTCAGTGATTTCATTCAGATGCCTTTTTAATTATCTCTAGTTTCTTGGCCAGATTTTAAATCGATTGCTGTTTATCAATTTACTTGGCATTACAGGAAGAGGGAAGCTTTAAACAAAGATGGTATCTTCATGTCAGGACCAGCCTGATATTTAGTATTCCTGAGAGCTGTTAAATAACTTTTGTGTTCACTTTGAAAATGAATTTACTTAATGCAGAAAAAGTAGACTCATCAAAATATACTGATAAAATCCAATAAACTTAGTACTTATGGAATTTGATTTGCCATTTAGCTATGCAATGTTTGTATTATAATCATTCGACAAAGAAGATGAACCAGCATGAAATAAAAGTAAAGAGGGAATCATGCCCTATGTGTTGCTACTATAGAACCTATTGTAAAATTGTACTGAAAATAAAATAAATAAAGACAAAGTAATTTTTTGTTTGATACAGTTTTTGTATCCACATTCCTTGCTCACTTATAATATAACATTGTGATTTTAAATGTTTTGTTGCAGAAGAAGTGGCACATGAAAATTTTGAAAAAGCTTTCCCTGGCTTGTTATCTTTGTTGGCGTCTGAGCCATGTTATCTGTTACAGGCGAAAAACTGATCCCTCAGTCAAGCATGAACACACATGGATAAACAGAATCTTACTCTTTATAAGGATATATGGAGAAGATTATTTTAAAAATTTCCCCATGTCCTTGTAACTGGTTAAGACTAATAAAATACAATATGGGAATAGCTGGTAAGGAGAACAGAAATGTCCTGGATTTTAAAATTAATTTTCTGACATGTCATTGCTCAAGATAAAAACATCTTTATTTTTAAGTGGCATTTTCTTTTCAGGTACTTATGTACACATGCCTGTATTGGTTCCTGGCATTCATAAAAAATGACCTTTAATGTACAGCTCTGGCTACTGAACACCCTAAATCCAGAGAGGAACAAGTGCTGAAAGAATTTCTCAGTAGGAGACTATTGTATAACTGCCACAAAAAACCCCCTTAGTGACAGCAAAAAAACCCCTTAGTTACAGCAAATATAACAAAAGTCCTATGAAAACACTAGCTCAGAGACAGCTCCCAAGGTAAGGTGCTACATTAATTTTATTACTTTAACTACCTGTATGTTAAAAAACATTACCAAGTAATAATAAATAAAACATTAAATTGTACATTCAATGCAATGACATTAAACAGGTGGTAAAAATTAAGCAATTATCAATGACAATCAAATAATAAAATAAGACAATTAAAGGCAAGGTATTCTTTGACTACCATGAAACTACAAATACTTCTATACACAATAGAAAATATAAATATTTCAAGAGTATTAACATGGATGAAGGGGTTTTTTTAATTCTTGCTGCTATTATTACTTCATGTTTCAAGCACTATTTCCTGAGAAATTATCTCCCTCATCAGTTTTCCCAGCAGAGCACAAAAATTACTCAGATTATGGGGCAAAATTACAGTAGCTCTGTTGTTTTATTTTTCTTTTTTCTAAGACAGAAAACATTATTCCTGCTAGTTACAGAAACTTTGACATTCTGTCTACATGGTTCTATTTTCTTAGTGGAAGACTTTGCTGACTAATCAACAAGAACAAACTCAAACACTGAACACAGTGTTTGTATGGCTTTGAAATTGAATTTGAAAATACATAATTACAAATAATTCTTCAAATCTCTTACTTTAATGTAATCATTACGTTTTCAGAGAGAAGGAATGTTGTAGAAGATTTCCAAAGGTAAATTTTAAAACTGATGGCAATTTCTGAGTTATGCCAAGCTGAGAGGCCAACAGGATCTTTAGAATTTTATAAGCCATCTGCAAGATATTCTTCAAGAACAGAAAAATTTCCCCTTGGCTTGATCTTTAACCTCATCAAGACTCTGGGGTTAGAGTAAACTTGTATTCAAATAGGACTGCAATGAATATTATAGTAATTCAGCTTGATTCAGCACCTGTCATGTGGTACAAAATAGTTACCCAGATGTTACCATCCGATTATTATAATTTGTAGAGAGATGCCTCTGCATGAGTTAAGGTGCAAATGAGACCATGTGCTGAAGTCAATAGTATGGATTGTATTTAACAGTAAATGAGAGAGAGAGAGAGAGAGAGAGAGATGGGGGGTGAAGAGAAAGAGAAAGAGAGTGACAGAGACAGATTAAGTACAAAATACCACCACTCTGTGGATCCCGATGGTGTCCCATTGATCCTCTTCTACTGATCTTCCTAGTGGTGAGTCCCACACAACAGAGTTCAGTAGGTTAATGTACATTTGGGTCAGGTGGGAATGCCCAAGTACCTCCCTGCATGGAGCAAGTTTGGCACTGTCTCTTGCAGCAGACGCTGGGTCCGTTGCATCCCTTTGCATCACTGCAGTTCTCTGCTGCGAGGCCTCAGGGATGCATCTGGGGAGTGCTTCAGGGCTCTTTGATGGATTATGACACCTCCTCAGCTGCCTCTCATGTGAATGTCCCGTGTGTACATGGCCTTCCCAGTGTGGGAGTTTTTACAACTCACTCAGTCTTTGTAAGGGAGAATGGGTGTTAACTCCCTCTGAGCAGAGGTTGTGCCACACATGCAAAAACTCTCCCTCTCTCTCCCCGGTGGGAAGGAGGTTGTGTGCAAACCTGGCCTCTGTGGCCTCCCCAGCCCAAACCCAGCCAGAGCTGATTTTGAGAAGAGCTGCTGGATTTGGCTTTCTTGTGGATATACTCCTCTCCTTCAGCCTTGTTTACTTCTCCCTAGACCTCAGATAACTGGACTATAGGGCCATCTTTATCTTATCTTAAGTTCCCTTAGGCAGCTTAACTCACAGTCCAAAGTTCCAGTCAGGAGGCATATTCAGGGAGGGGCGGACTTTGGTGGTCACGGCTTCTTTATACAGTTTTGCCATAATGGGCAAAAAGTCCTCCAAAACACTGTCTCAGTCATCCTCAAGGAGCAAGCTGAAGTCATGGCAAAGCCTCTCACGATGATTTTCAAGCAGTCTTGGGAATCCAGAGAGGTCCCAGCTGACTGGAAGCTGGCTAACCTTGTCTTTATTTTCAAGGAGGGTGAGAAGGAGGACCCCATAAACTACAGGCCTTTAGTCTCGCTTCAGTGCCTGATAAAGTTATGGATAAGATTATTCAGGGAGGCACTGAAAAACACCTGAAAGACAAAAGAGTCATTGGTCACAGCCAGCACGGCTTCATGACAGAAAAGTCGTGCTTATCAAATCTGATTTCCCTTTACAAAAATATTACCCACCTAGTTGATCAAGGGAAGCCAGTTGATGCAATCTTTCCAGATTTCAGTAAAGCTTTTGATACTGTCTCTCAAGTATCCTTCTGAACAAAATGCCCAGCACACAGCTGGATAAGCACATCATGAGATGGGTGAGCAACAGGCTCAGAGGTCAGGCACACAGAGTTAGAGTGAAGGGGGTGACATCAGAGTGGGGACCTGTGACAGTGGGGTTCCACAGGGCTCCATCCTCGGCCCTGTGCACTTCAACATCTTCATAAAGGAATTGGATGCAGGACTGGAAGGGATACTGTTTGCTGACAATACAAAACTGGGATGAGCTGTTGACTCCCTTAAAGGCAGGGAGGCCCTGCAGAGGTGCCTTGGTAAATTGTAGGAGTGGGCAATCACCAACCATACCAAATTCAACTGCAACAGGCTCCCCAGGGAAGTGGTCACAGCACCAAGCCTGAGAGAGCTCAAGAAGCATTTGGACAATGCTCTCAGGCACAGGGTGTGACTCTTGGGAATGGTCATGAGCAGGGCCAAGACTTGGACTCAATGATCCTTCTGGGTCCTTTCCCACTTGGCATATTTTGTGATTCTGTGAAAAAAGAGCTGCAAAAACCCCAACAAAAAAAAATGTTCTTGATCTGAATGGCATAGAGTAAGCCTTTATGCTACAAAATTGATACAGCTTTTATTTGAATTCATTATATATCAATATAATTTTTCCTCTAGTTAAAAATTTAAGAAAGAAAAGAAATTCTAGCTTCCAGTTGATCCTTGATCTCTTGCAACTCTCAGTAATATAATTAGAAACCAGAGAAAGTTAAGACATATGCTAATAGTAAATAGTTACCAAATCTACCTTAAAATAAAGAAGAAAATTATTTCTGTAATAATAGCAAAACAACACTCATACTAATTTCAAAAATTTACTTAGTAGATACAGTACTAAAGCTATTTTATGTCTATGAAAAATATCTCAGTCTGTTTGAGATTCTTCCATAAAAACTTACCAGGTTTAGGAATTCTTGTCACTGATTTATTCCAGTGAAAGTTTTTGCTCACTCACTCTGCTTTTAGTCTACTGTTGATACTGATAAACATACTATTTTCCAAGTGCTGAATCATTCATTAATATCAACTCCTTTTCCAGGAGAATCCATTTTACAGGTTTCAATGTTTTTATTGTTATTATTGCTGCCAGATATAACGCAATTTAAAAAAAAAAAATATAAATCCTTTACACAAGGCAGCTTAAATCAAGTGTTAGAAATTGTGAAATGCTTATTTCCACACTGCCTGACATTAAACTTTCAGTGTTCACTTCTAAAACTATTCCCTCAGGATGTATTGAATTGCAAAATCCATGAACTTGTAAGTTGCTTGCAGTTTATTTCAGTAGCTTTCTTGGTAGCATTATCATTTGTAACTTCATTGCTATCCTTACATCCACTGTTTCCAAATCCCAGGAGCATAGTAAATACACTGACTTTTGTGAGGTTCTTATGATCCCAGTAATCATGGCAGAGCATTTTTTCCTCTTCCTACATCCTCATGTTTATTTAATTATTTATTGATTTTTTACCGACACCTTAAGCATTAGGTTGGTTAGATATTCAACCTCAAAAGTAAAACTTCCTTCCCAAAAGCTATAGGCTATATTTGCTATTTGACAACTGTGCAAATCTGAAGAAAATTTACTGAAGTCAGCAGCATGTAATTACTACAGAGATCAGAATCAATTCCACAATTTGAGACATGATGCTGTACAATCATTTAAATTTTCAATGTAAACCACACAGTTTTGTTCCTGACTTTCCTGTACTGTATCCTTTCTGTTTCACTGATAGACCCATATATTTTGAATTTGTCCTACTGTAATTTTAATTTGGTTGTTTATAATTTCAACAGATCTAAGGCTTCAAATTTATCAACACATAATTCTGTGTATGATAAACAAATTTAATGTTTTAGCAGTAATAGCTCCCTGTATATTTGGAATCCTACCTATGAAACCACATGTGACATTTTCCAAACTAACAAACAGTGTGCCATTCCTTCTCTTCTCCCAACATACAAACACTTTTTGACTCAACTACTTTTGTACTCCCTATAAGCATCTTTCAGTATCAAATGAGACAGGAGTTAAACAAACTTTTTTTTTAAATAACTGTTTTAATGGATTATATTATTCCTTTTAGTCTTAACATTTATAGTGGAGTAAGTGGAGATATAAGATACATAAAAAAAAAATTTCAGGAAGTGTAAAGTGGTTGAGTTACTGAGAAACCAAAATAGGATCTACTATCACAACTGAGGTGGGTCTTTTTGCTTGGGTTTTGAGAGTTTATTTTAAAGATAGTTGGCAGCCTATTTCCTAGGATATTACTTTGTATTGACATCAGTCTTGTTAGTTTAAATGAGAACATAAACTTGAATTGACAAAGTAGAATTACTAAGTAACTTCCAGAAAGAGTGCAAGACTAGTTAGTGATAGTATTCCTAGCTCATTTTAATTTTCCTTGTGTTTCTTACATTCCCCCTAATAAAATTTTATTATTAAAAGAGGAATTAAAGCATTTAGTCACAGTCCCCACTTCTTCAGACAACTGGCATGAGTCGCTCAGGTAAGTTCTCTCATACAGAGTCAGTGTGTCGGCTGCTGCTGAGCAATTAGGTTGTTCTCTCTGGTCCATGCTCACTCTCAACAAAGGAATCCCACTAGAATTCAGTGAACATGCCCATTTAAGCACAAGGCCTCCGGTGTCAGCTGCTGAGCTGCTATCACATTAATGAGTTAAAACTCAGCTACATTCTCAGCAATAGCCAAAGGGCAGGCAGTGCCAGCTGAAAGGTGGAGCAGTAAGTGATTGCACACAGGAGACACAAAGCTCAACTTTGTCATTGCCTAATTCTAGGACACTGGGATATCTTCCAAGGGCTGAAATGACTTTTTGAATTAATCCACATAATGGCCTCTCAGTTGCCTTTGCCTCTCCTTTGGCTGTACCTACTAAGCTGTCCATTTCATGAAAATGTTTGAGAAGTATTTAACCTGTTCTTATGTCCTAGGAAAACTTCTATGTACCTAGAAAATGGTTATAATAGTTTTAAACTTCTGTAAAAAATAGGAATCTTTTGTGGATTCTATGAGAAAAATATGTGAATTTGAATAGCCTACATGACTTTGAAAACATTACTGGGTTAGCATTTTGACCCCCGCTGCATTTCTTTTTTTTTTTCTTTAAACTACAAACTTTATCAAAATGACGAAGGAACATATGACTTCAATTTAAATTGTGTATTATACACAATTCCTCACAATAGAAGCTCACAAAAATACTTTTTTCTCTTAGGTAACTAAGATACAATTTTTTTTAACAGAGAAAATGACTCAGAACAGCTCCTGTTAAAAACATGACTTAAATGCAGAAAAGAAACAGAAGGAATTGTAGACATCCACACATGCATAAAATTCAACATGCTTTGAAATCAAGGTACACAAAGATAAAATTTTAAGTAAAACACAAACTTCAGGAATAGATTTTTTTTTTTTACAAATATTTAGTAAGTGAAAACATTGTTTTCCTGAAGAATAGTTGTGAAGATGGAGAACTTGATGTTACAGTGTGATGTAATGAAGACATAAAATATAAATGAAAATACAAGAAAAACTACATCTTGCTATGGTTGCTAGGTATGAGAAAACAAAGTACATATCAAAGTATGATCCTTAAAACATAGGCAGTGATCTTTCTATAAGAAAAAAAACATACTATGTATTAAATTTTGTATGCTATAATATACATTTGTCTTTCCAGCTTTTGTGTATTTGCAGTATGTTGAATGATGTCATAAGAGGGAAGAAGAGATACATATATACATAGAAACTGTTAGTCAAAATGTCTTCAAGAAAAAGTCATACTGAAAATTATCAAATTGGGCCTGTATTGAGGTGATGCAAAAAGAGAATAGTCAGGTAAGTAAGTGTCTTTTCAGAAGGTAAACTAGTTGGGTACAATAATTCTGAAAAGAGTATTTGAGTTTTGTGTACTGCAGTCTAGAACTACTCACCTGTGTAGCATCTACTGTTGAAACAATACCATTTTTCATCAGAGGGATAATGGCTAAATAGATATACTGGTTACATTCACTATCCATCTGAATTGTTCAGAATTTTGGGTTTGAGAAAATGTGTCTGTGAGTCAATTTACTTCTCCTTCACTCCTCCACCTGCTTTTGGGATCAGTGCACTTTTTTGAAGTTAATGATGAGTATCCACAGTTAAACAAGATATTAGAAGGTAGAATATGTCAGAATCGCACAGTATAAAAAGGAAGCATTATTAAATATTTCTGTCAAGTACTAAAGACTAAAAGCAAGCATATTTAATGATTCAATGCATAAAGAAAAAAGCTAGAAAAAATATTTCTTGTATTTGACAGATATATTAATTGTTGCAATTTTTCTTGCCTGCTGTTATTATCATAATTATTCCTTCTGGGTTTGATACTGGGGGAAAATAAAGGGTTGCAAAACTAAATGCTTTCAGTATGAACTTGGGATGGAATGTTGTACATGTATGGAATGTGAACATTGCACAACCCCTGAAAATCCCCAGCCACACATAGAACATAAGGCATTGCCATAATAATACCAAGCAAGTAGAGGGAGAGGAGTTTAAAGCATCTGAATGAATAAAGATATTACTGTCAGTTTTTAATGACAACAGAAACTAATTGCTTTTTATAGTTTCACACTTACAGGCTTCATCATATGAACTATGTGCATAGAAATAGGGTACTGCTTAACTTACCACAAACTGTGTATAACAAGTGAAAGCTTCTCAGCTGAAAACTAATAAATATCTCCAGTCAAATGCACTGTTCATATAGCAGCAATTAAGCTCACCATAGGAATAATAACCAAGTAGAAAACAAGCAGAAATTTTAATTAAGTAGTTGAATAAAGCTTAGCCTAAAGGTGAAGTTCTCAAAACACTGGCCAAATTCTCTTCCTGTTAATTATAATGAAAATTTACCACTGTCTTCAGTGAAGGTAGAATTAGGGCGTTATTACTTTTGGGAGATTCACCTCTAAAAGACTACTGTTTCTGCTACTCATAGATTAGATATCATTGCAGTTCAAAAAAGAAAAATATTTGATACCTAATTTTAATTCTATTTACATTAAACAATAACATTCTGCATTGTATCACTCCCAATATAGATTAAGTATTTTTGTGTAAGATCTTCAGTGTTTACAGTACATTCGTTTGTGACTGATCAATCCAAATACCAAGGTATCAGAAGGATAAAACTGTCCAGAGGATAGAGATGTTAAATATATAGCTGTTAAATATGTGATGTTTAACTCAGGATCCACTGCCAGAAATTTTTGTTTTAGGATCAGTCTGGAAATGGAGGTCTGTGTTACTGTTGTTTGTTGCAGTTGCTGTTTGCTGGTGCTGTCACTGCCATCTAAGGAGCAGGTTATTTATAATGCATTATTTAAATACCAGGTTGTAAAAACACTGATGGGGTTTTTTTGGGAAAACTATATCTGTATATCTGTGTAACTCTTCTACTTATCTTGTCAGTGGGCAAATTATACTTCTATAAAGACTTTCCCATTTCTTCATATGATAAACATTATTCACCAATATAAGATATATCATAATAAAGGTATTATTTATTTTGTAATAATATCTGATAAAATTTTATATAAAAGCACCCCAAAGGAAAATGAAAAGAACAGTTTTCAAAGACCAGTTTGTGTGTTTGCTAGTCTGGAAAGAGCTGCCTGTCTACTTGCCTACTTTCACAGCAAAATAACAATTAGCACTAAGAAAAGGTAGACATGAGAGACTGCTGCTTGAAGTATCTCAAAATTAGGTATTACTGAGATACTGCATATTGAATCAAGATGAAAGATGTAATAAAAATGTAAGTTATTTGTTATCATCATTTATTTGAATTATTTTGTCCAATGATTTCTGTATCATAACCCTCTAGTAGAAATTACGTGAAAAATTAAAAGCTACTCATAGCTGAAGCTTATATTTAGGAAATCCATCGAGAGAATAAAATCTGATATAGTTTTAAAACAGTGTTTGCCCAGGTACAGTATAAACTAATTGATTCATATTTGATAAACATCCATCCTATCCATGACTATTTTCCAGAACCTAGACAATATAACCTATTTGATTCTAGAGAGATAATAATGATGACAGATTTACAGATCAAGGTAATCTCTTTTAATAACTTTTCAAGCTCCAGTAAAACCTTTATATTCTCCAAACTAACACTATTAGTAATTATGTATTCCACTCATTATGTTGAAGTAGGGAAATTTCAATCCCTAAACTGAAAAAAGTGGTCCATTAATAAAAATTTAAAAGGAGTTTTCCCGTCTAAAGCCTACCAATACACATGGAAAGATTAAAAAATCACTAATGTTTCCATGATGTTTCCAAAGGTGACTGTTATTTTTCTAACTCCCAAAACCAACATAAATAACTGAGAGGTCCTAATTTTCTTAAGAGTTCCTGAGCTCTCAAGCTGTCTGTACCATGATGCTTTTAGATTCCTGCAAAGGATTGTGCATACAAAGAATTCAGGTTTTATGAGGTTATTCATCCTGGAGAAGAGAAGGCTCCAAGGTGACCTCACAGTAGTGTTCCAGTAACTCGGGGTGGCTGACAAGAAAGTTGTGAAGGGACTTTTCACAAGGGCATAAGTGATAGGACATGAGGAAATGGATTCAAACTGAAAGAAGGAGTTTAGATGAGATATTAGGAAGAAATTCTTTACTGTAATGGTGGTGAGACACTGGAACAGGTTCCTCAGAGAAGCTGTGGATGTCCCATCCCTGGACTGCTCAAGGCCAGGTTGGATGGGGCTTTGAGCAACCCAGTCTAGTGGAAGGTATCTCTATCCATGGCAGGGGGGTTGGAACTAGATGATCTTTAAAGTCCCTTCCAACCCAAACCATTCTATTATTCTATGATAACAAAGGGCAAAAGAATTTAGATCCCCTACCAGTTTTATTATATTGCTTGCTGGTTTTTCTATTGCTCAAAGACTCTAACCTTCCTGGAAAAAATGTACTGCTGTGAATCACCAAGAATCATGGTTCTTCTTTTGAAATGGACATCTATGTGGCTTTTTATGCTTTGCCTTTATGTAACTGGGAATTGAGTCTTATTGTTTTTATTAGTGGGAGAAAAGAATTGATGCCTAGAATAGACACCAAGGTGTACCTACCCTGAGGTACACGAGGCACTTCTGCAATCATTAGGAAGATGATTTACAGTTAACTTCCTAGATTCCATTGTAATATATGAAAATTAATGTCCATTCTCATCATAACTATAACTGATTATGAATCAGAGGGACCTTTTGGGTTTTTAGATTATTTTACTGATTTTTGAGGTAATTATTAGAGTAAAATTAATAGCCTTCACAATCAGAGTGTTCACCTGAATGAATGCATAAAAGCTCTATATCTAACAAAAAAAACTTTTTTATATCTGCCTCTAAAAAAATTCCCCTAATAGTAGAAGATACTCCTTTTCTACCACAGTAAAAAGAAAACCAAACAAAAAAAACCCAGCTGCTCCCCCTGCTCGCTCATATACTCATATACTACAAATAGGTTTCATCTTCCCAAATATTTAGTATTCATTAGCTCTTTCTTTCCTTTGAACCTGTTACTATTGGGCCAGACATGAATAATTGTACTAGGTTTGCATGGAATGGTTTTGGTAGTCATGGGGGCAAGGGGAGTGTGTTCTGCGAGAAGCTGCCAGAATCTTCCCCTGTGTCTGTCAGAGGCAATGGCAGCCAGCTCCAAGATGGACCCAACGCTGGCCAAGGCTGAGCCCATCACCAATGGTGGCAGCCTCTCTGGGATAATGGATTCCAGAAGGGGGACAGAATCCCCTGTGCAGTTGCAGCTGGAGTGAGCACATGCAAGAAACAGCTCTGCAGACACCAAGGTTGGTGAATAAGGACGGGGAGGAGGTGCTCCAGGTCTATGGGGAAGCAGGGATCCACCTGCAGTCTGTGGAAGACCCCATGTCAGAGCAGATAGATGTCCAAAAGAGTTTGTGACCCCGTGGGAAGCTCATTCTGGAGCAGGCTCCTGGCAGGACCTGCAGCCTTGTGGAGAGTGGACCCCACAGTGGATTTGGGTTTTATTTCTTATTATCCCATTCTGATATGATTGGTTATAAATCAAATCAATTTCCCTAAGCTGAGTCTGTTTTGCCCATGACAATAATCATCGAGTGATCTCTCCTTGTCCATATCTTGACCCATAAACCTTTTGTGACAATTCCTCTCCCCTGTCCAACTGAGTAGGGCAGTGACTGGGCAGACCTCAGGCTTCAGAAACACCCCTGTCCCTGGGCCCTGGACTTCCTTCAAGCTCATGCCTGGATCTTCAGTTCATGCCTGAGATGTTTTGCCATGTACATGGCTCTAGCTCTGTCCTAGCTCTGCATGTGCCTGGCTAGGGACTGACTTTGTGGCCTGACCTCAGTCTGCTCCATCACTATAGACATGCCTGGCAATCGCCGGGTTATTTCTGATACCAGTTACCGCTACTGGTAATGAAATGTTGCTTGACCTCATGACTTGACCCAGACCTACATCATCACCACAAATATGTATGGTGATCTCAACTCTAGCCTGACCCCATCTGCTGCTCCTCAATCTGCCCAGCTTACCTCGCCCAGGTACAGTGGCATAAGGTCATTGTGGTTTGGCTCCTGACCCCTCTGGCCTTGTGCCTGTGCTCAGCTCCCAGTCTCTTTCCTAACACAGAAGCACTGCCACTAGCTAGAGAGAAGTGATTATTCCTTTCAACTCACTCCCTAGAATATCATAGTTAGAGCATGGTGACTGGATCACCAAAGAAACCATAGCAAAAGACTGAGCAGACAAAGGAGTTGCTTTGCCTCCACACCTCTAAATTATTATTCTGTACTCCTGACACATCTTAGGTGTTTCTGCTTATAACAAGCATCCCTTATAAAAACATAAATTTGCCAGATAAATAATGAGACTGCTCTCTTGTTTTTCATAACATGACACCCACAGTGTGGGCTCCATGCATCTCAACCATTGCTTGTGGAGGCATACTGTGATATGATTTGATATATGTCAGAATAATGTTGAAGGATTGTTGTGAGCAGAGAGAAAGAAACCTTATCCATCCTTAAGATGTGGCAGATTTACAAGAAGAAGATTTTGAAGCCAACTATCCTTTCAGTTCATTTTCTTGAGAGAAGTAATTTTGTTTGATTCAGATGGGGCCTTGGGATCCAAGAAAAATAGAGACAGTGTGGATACACCTGGAGAAAAACAGAGAATGAGCCAAACTATTAGTGTGGGAAAAGTAAGGAAACACTGTTGCAAAATGTAATACTTATGCAGAACAAAAAGACGCTATAAACTGGAAAACAGAGGGCAAAGGACCACTAGACTAATTCATTTCTTGAGCCAGGTCGCAGATGCATGAATGACAGGTCTACATCTTTAGTAGACTGTGACAACTCAGGTGGATACACTACAATGATACATGACAACACATGATAATACTTTGCTTTTGAAATAGTGGGGTGTATGTAGTGGGATTTTTTTTTTTTTTAAAGGGAAAAGATTCTGTGACTTTCTGGCCTCACCTTCTCTGCACCTGTTTCTTACCCTCTGTGTTATCTACAAGAGTAAGTTTTTTTTCCATTTTACCTCAATATGTTTGCCTACTTCCTATTCTCACATTATATGTCCAAATTACCCCAAATTTATCTAGCAATATACCAATTTTTCTTATAGAATCATGCCTGTCAAATTTAACAGGGACAGTCTTTTCACTTACACATGACTAAAAGAAAAGCTTCAAGAGCTGACAGATGACAAGGTTTGTTGCAAGCATTAAGCAGCGTCTTGACAATAACTGTAATTAAAGTTGCCACAGCTTTGACCTGATTAAACACTGAACAATACAGCTGCCACTCTATGACTACCTTAGGCCGGTAGAGCATCTGATGATATATAATATCTTTTGGCAGCCAAGTTAATTATAACATAGTTGACTGCATTTCTTTGGAGGGAAAATATTTAAAGGAATTAACAGGACAGTAACTGTAATGAAAGCTGTCAGAGTAATTCTAAATATTGCTAACAAGTATACCTGATATCTCTGAAGTATCTTAACTTTTTTGCATATTATTATGTATTTTTAACCCTTTTTCAGATGATGTAAGAACTTTATTTCCCAAGTACAAACATTTAAACATACTGAACTTTGCAGTGTCAAAGCTTACACTGTTTCCTGAAAGATTCATAGGACATGAAAGCTGAGATAGTCAGGCATGCAGGGAACTTGGATGTTAATTAATGGGAACTGAGCATTCAAATCTCCTAGGTGGCACGGGGAATCATAACAAATGTGTTTGTTTCAGCCCTCTGTATCAAGATGCTGACACTGGTGTTCCAAACACATTTCTAACACTGATATATGAACAGCTGCATGGATGAGGTATGTAAAAAGCAATTAGATGCAAGTAGCACTAATGACTATCATTGTAATGTGTGTGACACTTTTGCTGAAACACTGAAAACTTAGGAAACATACATCATAGCTAAGTATGGCCAGCAAAGGTTTCTAATACATGCTGATGAGCAGCAGATTAAGAAGGATCTCCTCCTTGTCACTGCATCTATAAGAGATAAATAGATGCAGTCCTTTGTGAAATATAAAATATCTTCCATACAGCTTTCATAAACAAGAGCTTAGCCTACAGCTTCAAATATACTCAATGGAAACTGCCCTGTAGCATAGTCTCAGTCATTTTGTCTCCTAAATTATTATTACAGAGAACTTTAGTGAGGTATGCATAATTTTTATTAACATGCTTTGATTTGTATTTTTGTGCCTGATTAAATATTTAGACTATCTCAGACTGGGAATGAAAAACTTTGCAACAAATAATTCTACCATCTTTCTTGAAAACCATGAAAACCTTTTAGAAGTGATTTATAAGTTGTTTCAAAATTCTGACACAGTTCACTCAAATCTTTTCTGAAATCATATTTTTGTGCATAATAAGACCAAAAAATGCTACTTTGTACTTGGAATAGGTGAGCCTTTTGGTATGACTGCACCCTACACTTTCTTTGTACACGTATAAATGATAGCCCAAAGAGGCAGGCAATGGAGCTTCAAGATTTTTATAGACAAAGCTCCTTTGCTTTGTAAAGAGTTGATGCACACATTTTATAATATTTAGATTTTGTAGCTCTCAGCTTGTTAAGCTGAGGTGAAACTGGTCAAAGTAGTTATTTTTGTCTTTTTCTTCTTGGACATAGGAATTTTAGGAAAACAAATAATGTTATTTATTTATGAAAAATTATATGCAATGAAAAGACTTAGAGAAATGTGTCAAAAACTGCAATTTTGGACTATAAGACAGCATGACATGTTATCCACAATGTTTCACAGAGTTCTTTGGCTTTTATAGGATCTTTACTTCAAAGAGGATATAAAATCTGTCAAGTGGTTTGTTATTTCTCCATCATGACACACCACTCTATTCAACTGGTTATTTTTATATTCGTTTAAATTTTAAGCGAAACAAGTATTTGCCATCTTCCTCCTGAAGCACTGATTAAGAGAAAAAATATAATGATCACAGTCACATGGTATTATTAACGTTATATGTCATACAGAAAATGTGCTCCATACCAATACCTTAAAACCACATATCAGCTTTGAGGTTTGTGTGATCCCCCAACTGATTCCATCTCAGTGCCACTATGATACTAAGGCATACAGTTCCAAACATGTTCCATTTCCTTTTACCTCACACTCTTGCTTTCACAGAAGATGAAAACAGGGTTGACAGGGCAGAGCCTTTCTCAGAACTTGTGTGTTTCATAAGAGCGTAGATCTATGCTTGAAGTATAACATTGGGAAAAAGTATTTCGATACCCAAAGTGTTATTTGTGATTCCTCCCTTTTGTAATTAATGCCATCTAGATAGCTGAAGTTCAAATTTGTCAGAAATGTGGAAGCACATATGTCCTCCAAGATATTCAATATACTGCAAGTATTGTAGGAACAGTGATGTTGGGGAATTGAGAATGGAAAGACACACAGATGATCCCAACAGGAAGAGCAACATGGGTAACATAGGAAATTTAGTATCCACAAGGCTTTTGTCTGTTTGACATGTTTTCAGAGCTCTTCCTAACTCATCTTAACATTCTTTGGTAGAGCAACACACCAACAATGGGCTCGGGTATAGACAATAAACTATGAATACATTTTACTTGTATCTCTCCCAAGTTCTAGTCATGAGACATGTATGATTCACATTTTATAAAGGTCTTACATATCCTATTAGTACAACAGACTGAAGAATTACTGCACTATCACTGCCATAGGGTAGCTGTGCCACACCCTGCTGGCTAGCAGAACTAGGGCAGATCATCAGTTTCCTACCTAGCAGATCTAAATACAACTTTTAAAAGTTCTATAAAATCAATTATCCAGCACATCTTATTAACAGTTAACTAAGGAATTTTGTTTCATTCAAGATTAAAAATTGACTGCAAAATCATAAAAAGTGATTATTTTTAAGAAAGATGCCTCAAAAGTCACCCGAGGCTGCAGTCTGATGAAAGCAAGAAGAGATGCAATACATTTATTAAGCAAGACTTTACTGCACTTTCTTATTGTGAGTCTGCCTCTATTAAAGATGATATTCTGAAACCTCATTAGAAGATATAACAATACACATTAGTGCCCAATAAAAGAAACTTGCAGTAGCTGGCAATTGTAACAGACATTTACTTCTGATATCTAATGGACCCATAACAATGACAGAATAATTATTAATCTGAATGTAACATCTAGGATCTGTCATTTTTGGAGTGAACTCTGAAGTTTTTTATTGATATTGTTGTGGATTCCATTGAATTTTGGTTACTTCTAGCAAGAGGGGACCATCTGGTAGTGTAATCTAGAAGAAAATAGGGTACGCCATAATAGAATTTTTACTGGTTTATTTTCAAATATATTGATGATGAGTTTTGTGACGTGGACTGCAACATTTTTCACAGTGTGTTTCTTCCAAATATTAATTAAATCAATTTTCCCACTTTGATAAATTGATAAATGCTATTTTCAAAAGCACAGAATTCTCCTATTGCCAAGTTTTAAGAAATTGAAATACTCTGCTACAACAAATAAATTACTTATACAGCTTTCACAGTTTTATTTAAAATGTATGGGAAGACTATGTAAAAAAAAATGTACAAGGTAGGAATAGGAGTTTTCTGCCTTGCCTTTTATTTCTTCCAAATTTTGTGAAAGAGAAGGTTACCTTCTTTCTTAGAAATTACCTGACTTTCTTAGAAATTATTTGCTTTTGTTTGAAGAGAAAAACTGCAAAGTCTCTCCAAAAGCTATCTTCCTATAATGAGCTTCCAAAACTACTTCCTCAGGCAATGAAGGAAGACTGTGAGCTACACTGAAGTCTGCAACAAGGTCAGTTATTAAAGTTGCTTTGTTTTCACAGAGGAAATGCGCATTACAGGATATTCAGATTCATTGTCATGTGAATTTGCATCTTCCAAAATTATTAACTTCTGTTAGCTGTTGTAGGTAGCATTTCTCGATATGGTTTTGCACACATATCTTGGTTACTATATAGCAAAGTATGACATTGAAAAGAGGACTAATCATAAAAATAATCTACAGATAGAAAGTGAGAGGGATTTTGTCTTTAGCAGTTGCAGAAAGGGGATCAGAATTGCTAGCTGTCTACAGCACTTTCCTAGATTAAATTTTTGCATGCAATAGCATTTATAAACATGAGACTGAGAGTTGCAGTCACTATTTACTTCATTGCTACTCTAATGGTAATGTTATCAAGTTTTTTCTCCTTTTTTGAAATTCAATGGAAATCAAAATAAGTAAGTCTAATGTAGATAGCAAAACACTTTATTAAGATTTTATTCACTACAGAAATATTAGGAACTTTGGAGATTTATTTGCTATTCAAAATATATGGGTCATAGTTTTAGGGAGATCTGTACTCAAATATTGCTCTTTTCAGGCTCACAAGACCCATGTCCAATAAAGTTGTATCTCAAATAAGTAGGAAAAGTATTGCATTTTATGTGTCATTAAAACATATATTTGGAAATAAATTTTTTGTGAATAAGACTTATTCCTCATTTTCTGTGCTGAATTCTCAGAAATTGAATAAGTCTAGAAACAGATTATTTAAATATGAATTTAATGAAAATAATCAGTCTAACAGTATTCTATAACACTTTTCTACACTTGTTGAGAAAGGAAATAATAGTAAATAAGAAAGCTACTTAAATGGAACAAACACAGAATTATATCTGTAGATTTAAAACAATAAACAAAAATGGAAACTACCAAAAGTTTCACGTTTGGGACATTTTACAATATGATATCAATCTGAGTAACATGTCTCATGCTGCCACTTATATGTATTTATATGTAGGCTTTTGTCTTACTAAATTCAAGCTGATTATGAAATTATTTTCAATTATTCATCATTGCACAGTCTTAAGATTCCTGGAGTTTGGTAGAAATTTATAATTTCATACAAATCATTCCTCCATAGAAGAAAAAGATAAAATACAGTACATTTATAGATGCATTCTCATGTTTATTTTGTAGCATTCAATCATACCTGGAAGAACAAAAATACCCAAGTTTTAAATTGCTGTTGCTCTCATGCATGATCTTGGGATGCGGACCATCCATGATAATGGTTAACTGTCAAAGTAGAGCAAGAAATATATTTAAGGAAGGAAAAGACATACGAGAAAGAAACTGAGGAGGGCTTTATTTACTTGAAGAAGTTACAATTATTGCCGATACTCAGAGGAATAGTAATCGCCTTTGCCATTCTGATTTCATCTCATGACCCTCCTCCTTCAACCATATGAGATGGTGCTTCATCAAAACAACCTATTAGGTAAATGAAAGTGGAAGAAACTGTTGTGCTGGATGTGGGACTAACCCATCACACTGATTTCTCCTCCTATGTTTGCCCTACAACAATTCCTTTTTGTAAGATTTGCAGTCTCCTTTACTCACAGATACTGCATTTGATACAGTACTACACAGTAATTCAAATTTTTATTATTTTTTGTAGTCGCTCTATTTCAATGCAAATTTAGCCTTGAGTGATTCTGGGATATTTGAATTTCTTTACTGTCCTGGCTAGCAATAACACTAGAAGAGGTCAACTTCATTAGCAAGACAGTAATTCAGCTTATCATGACATTAATGCATTCAACAAAACACTGCTCCTGTACAGCCATATTGCCATGGGCTCTGATTGTCAGGTCTTATAAATTAAGATTGGGTTGCCAGTAGCTGGATCCAAGAATTCATAGAAAATTAAAAAAAAAAAAAAAAAAAAGGAAGGGACAGAAAATGAATATTTTGTTTTGTATTTTGGAGTTTATATTCTTAAAATTTTAAGTCTCTTGTTTAGTGTTTATTACCTTCTACTGGTTTTCTGAATAAAAACCTCTATATTAATTATTTTTATTTAGTAAAACTAATGAAAATGGTATTATTATTTATTCTAGCACTTTCCTTTTATGGAAGAAAGAACATTTGAAAATAATGTTTGAATAATTAAAATCTTGCTGTGGGTTAGAAGAAGAAGAATGTACCATTTTGAAATAAAATGATGATTATAATGAGAATTCAGGAGAACAGCTAGATTAAATACCATGGAAAAGAGTTTAAACTAGATTCTTTCTTGATAATTTCTTATCTACAGTTTATATTTTCAAGAAATAAAAACAGATAACTATAAAGAAGATTAAATAAGCCCACAATATATATAAAGGATATGATTCCTAGTAGAGTCCATTTTCTTAATTTTGGAGCAGAATTAACATTTCTTCAAGGCAGCAGCTGAAAAGCACACATCTTGTACTGGTGGTATAACCAGGTGGCCAATATGTGCCAGCTGGATTGAAGGAGCTGAAGAAATTAGTTCATAAACCCATTCATGCCTTTCACTATCCTATCTGGGCTTATTAACTTTTATTTTGAGAAACTTCATCAGATGTACAAAATTAACACAAGACATGGAAGCACAAAGTATTGGATAGTGTTTCTCATTACGTTAGCTTTTGCTGATGTTTAGAATTGTGGTAGGTAAAATTTCACTTCTTGTGAAAGAATAATTGTTCTGATAATAGAAGAATCATATTTGCTTGTAAAAAGCCCAGCATCTGACCTTTTGTTTTCTTCACATAATGAATGCTCCCAGCATGGTGCATATGCAGTAATAATCTTCCAAAAGTTTTAGCTATTTCTCCAGGGAATTAAGAGGTTATTTATTTATTTATTTAAATAAGCAATTTAGCATGAGGTATTTGCACTAGGTTTTTATACTGTGATATTGTTTGACTTATAAAATACTATTTGTTGCTTATGATTTGCATAGAGAAAATAGATTTTTTCCCATTTTCATTGTGTATTTGTTAATCCATTTCAAAAAGTATTATGCTAATTATAACAGTGTGCTTCACATTTAGCATCTGAATTGCTCATTTTCAAGTTGTTTTTTTTTTTTAAATTGTAATCTGTTAATTACTTGTTTAATGGAGTGTGTAATTACCTACTTTAAGTTAGAAAACTGCTTCCATTTCAAAGCAAGGAGCCCTTTCTAGAAATGAAAGTATGTAAATGCATTCCTTGCAGATATAGTATGTAACTCTGTGGCTTCAATAATTGTTTCATTTGTGTTTGAAAATAAATTGTTTCCTACCCTCTGTCTGTAGCAATTATTGACATGGTGTTCTAGGAGATTGAGTCCTAACATAAGAAAGAAGCATTTGTTAAAATGTGGAGGATTAACACTGAAGAATGTATTTTTTTAACTAAAAATGAGTAATAAATAATTTTCTAATCCTAAGAGATTAGCTCTCATGAAAAGTGAGAAAAAAGCCAATTTGTCATTATTTGAACTTTTTTTTTTTTAAGCCAAACTGAGATTGAATCTCAGTTTCTAACCTAATAGTAAAATATGTGAACAAAAAATAATCAAAAAGTTAAAAGTAATTTTGAAATAAATGTTTGAATGGTAGTGTAACCATACCTACACTTGATACTTGCTTAACTGTCACGTGGCTTTGGATAGCCAGTCATTAACAAAGTCACATCTAATTTTTCTTTAATTTTTTTTTTTTTTTTTTAAATTTCTTAAAACCACTGAATTCTTTCACTGCTGAGAAGGAAGTCACTCAATTGGAGGGCCAAAATTTTTGATTCCTTCCATTCACTTCACTTCCAGAGTTGTGGAACTACTGTCAATCTTAGACTATTCCATGAATTATGATTAGTAATCATTCATCACCTCAGTGTTCACTAGTTTGGTAACTTGAAGCACTCATCAGAGAATTGACAGATCCAGTATGAAGACATTGAAATTTAAATTTTTCTGGAGGTTGCTGAAAAAACTGCCACTATGGGAGAAAACCTATGGTGATTTCTTTATCCGTCTTTCCCAGTTAAATTATTTCTTTTTCCATTCCATAGTGAAGAATTATTTGAAGTAAAGTAATACATGCAGCAAAATCTTGCAGACTCACTAGATAAAAATCCAGAAAGCGGATTAAATGTCTTCTCATATAACTGCATCTAAGATAAATTTTAAAGGACTAATGGAGTCCATATCCCCCTTCTTCAATGAAATAAATTGATGACTATTTCATGAAGAGTTTCCCCATTATTGTATGTTCTATTCAAAATACAACAGTCCAGTGTGACAGAGCAATTATTCTCTTCAACTCACTGGAAGTCTTCACTGTAAAATAGGAGACATTTAATCAGTCTCTCAAAATTTCTTATTTTTTCTTTGCTTCCTGAAATAGGTATTTATACTGTGATTACTGAATTGCTTATTAAATCCTTACAAATATTTACTTCTGGTGGAAGAAAAATTCGGCAGTGGAAAAAGATGTAGGAGACATTCCTTTTAAATTTGTATTCATTAATTTAGGTAACTCACTGCTCAAGATTCAAATTTTTTGTTTTTTTTATCTCATACCTATGTGCTTAACTTTCCACATATATGGAGATAATTTAAATCTATCAATTCTCCTAGCTCTCTGAGAAACAGCTAAATTTTCCTTAAAGGACGAATCTAGACTCAAATACAATTTTGCACACAGGTTAACATTTTTGTACAAGTCTAAAAGAGCCAAGAAATACTCCCAGAAGAAAAATCTGGATCTGTAAGTCCAACTTCATTGTTATGCCTAAAATGATCTAAATGATCTAAATTGTTCAACATTTCTGGATATAAGTTCCTCACTGGATTTTGCCTTAGCTTTGTCTCAGAAAATGGAACAGGTAAGTTACTTACTTTTCAAAGTATTAAGTAAAATAAAAAATTAATAACAATATATGAGAATCTGCATTTATTTTTCCTGCGGTATATGTTGCAAATCGTCTCATAAAAGCCAAAATACCTCAATAAGGGTAATTGGCAAAGCTTTTGGGGGAAAATAGTTTAGTTCAGAAAGTCTTCTCAAACATATGGTACTTTTAACTGAAGGAAAGGTGTTATTACATGTATCAGAACTAGGCTTCGCTAAAAATAAGTTTTAATAGTACAGTGATTTCATATTTTATTTTGATTATATATATCCCTGTTACTATTTTGTTCAATTTTGTGTTTATGGTCTTACCATAGGCACAGATAAAAATGTTTTAATGCTTTTTGGTTTTGCTGCAGTTACTAAGAGCATTTGGGTATTTCTTATTTAAGTCAAAATCATACCTATGTAAATATTTATGACCTTTTATCTCTCTGGTTTTTGGGGGGCGTTTTTTGTAGGCTGTTCAGTTCTTGTGTTCCTGTATTTCAGGTTTTGCTTTTAAGTATTTAATTTTCCTGAGTTTCCTTCAGGTTAAAGTTATTTTGTTTAAACCTCCATGTCATGTCTTTCTCAGTGCAAGAAGGTTTGAGAAATAAAGTTCAGAGCTTAGCATGAAAAGCTGTTTTCCGAATTCGTACAAAATCATGAAGAATGCTGAGTTTGAAAGCTTGAATGGGGCCAAATGTATTCCCTCTTGTTCTGTGGTAGGAATATAAAAGGGTTGAGAACTTTGTTTGCAAAAGTATCTTCTAAAATTACAATTGAAAGGAACTACCAGGTTAATGAACTAGGCTTTCACGCTGAAGCCCTATATTCAAACCCTGTTAAATTTGTGTGTGGGTTTGGTGGTCTGTGTCTCGTTCTCCGTGAGCATCTGTCTGTGTCGCCGGGCTGCTCGCAGGGTTCAGCGTGATTGGCAGCTCCGGCCAGAAGGGATCCAGAGTGTGACAGCCTGAGCACCGCAGATCCGGCTGGAGGTGCACTGAAGGTGCAGGGAACTCAGTCTGATTTATCATTGCTGCTCGGTGCTGCATTAAATCAAAAACATGGAAACCTCCAGGAAGACACCTTTTGCTACAGGCAACCATACACCCTTTTTTTTTTTTTTGGTAAGGACGAATTTTTTAGAAAGAATATCTGAGGGAAGATTGATGTTAGAATGTTAACTAATCCCCCAATCAATTTCTGCATATTTTATAAATCCCTAGATTTGTTTGAAGAAATTTGTCTGTGTGGATATTTTTGTTGTCAACCGTACAACTCAGTCTCCTGCTCTGAATGCTCTGATGCAGGAGCAATTATTCTACTTTAATTCTTAAAAATTTTAGCACGTTCCAAATTTAAAAGAACTGCAAAGGAGAGAAAAGCAAGCAAATGCAAACTTCACTGCAAAAGTTATCATCAAGGTATTTAAGATCTGTCAAAAGTAAAATTATCAAGAATTATCAAGTGAAGGCCCTACATTTTCTTTTCTTCATTCTCTTTTCCAGGGCAAGAAAGCAAAGGGATCTTTGGGGATTTCACTCTTTTTTTTGGCCTTCACAAAGATGGATGTTACCCTATATAACTAACCGAGTAACTTGGCAAAAACAGTATAACAATAAAGCTATATTTAAACAACTCTATTTTCAAGTACAGACACCATAACCACTTTTCTTTTCATACTTCATCCTCCCTGCAAGAGACATTTTTTTGACCTAAATGCTACATTTTAAAGTAACTTTTACTTCATAACAATGAAATTCTGATGAATTTTTACGCTGCCATCTTTATAAGAATTTTTTCCCTAGTGCTGATAAAGCTTGAGTGATCTGTATTACAGATCTCTTGGTAAATGTATAATTCTTTATTGTGCAAACAACTTAATTTTGTTATTTTAAATAATATTTAGAAACCTTTTTTTTATGTCAACTAAATAGCAGAATATAAAAGACTATTTTTTAGCATCTTCATGGACCTAGGGAGCATATAGTCACTGGTTTTACAAAAGCACTTAACTGAATTAAGAGCTTAACTCCTGCAGACCTTCAAAATACCACACATATTTATGATGCCTTACATTCTACTGTGGTGTAGCACATAGATCTCATATGTTTATTTTTAAATAAGGATTCTTCTTCACAACTGCTTTTCTGAACTAGGATTATACATTGATTTATTCCTGCAGTCACTTCTGAACAGACAGAACCACAAATGTTTTGCAATTCTATCTCCAAAAATATTTAAATTATTTAAAAGGTTCTTATTTCTAGAAAACTTTAAAACCCACAAAACAAGAATACTTAAAAATCAAAATAAAAGCTTTAATTTTACTAGAAAAGTTTCCACTTCATTAATTTTTATTCAATTTTCTTTCTCATTAAAAGGAATGTTGTGGGTTTTACTTACATTTACTCAATTTTCTATGTTTTTCTAAACAACTTCTAGTGACCATAAATTTAGCTGTTCCCACTTTCCAGCAAACTATATTTAGCATTTTTTTATACTCAAAATGCAAAATGTAATAATTTGATGCTCATCAAGAAAATATAATCTTACTTATTTATGCTATTTATACTGTTGCTGTCTTTAAGGACTCCTAAAGCAGTTTTAATTCAAGGAGGTTTGCCACTTTATTTAAAATATTCCAAAGTAAAATTACTTGCTACAGTGAAGTTTAAAAAGGCCAGGACCCTTGGCATTTTGTACCTATTTATAAACTTCTGAGTTTCCTGGGTCCTGACATAAAATTTGATAAATTCCTTGTTATTTTGCTGCACTGATAAATAATTTTACAAAGTATTCTTAATACAAAATTCCTTAAAACTCTATAAAATATATCTTCTGACATTTTCTATGTAACAGTAAGCCATCTCCAGTCTCTTACATTCTCTGACTTGGGACTGAACTACTGAATAGCAATATAAAAATATTAAATTGAAGTAGGGTGATCTTTGCTACTGTCTTTTCATTTTTTGCCTCTATAAAGAGCAGACTAAAACAGAAGACCATACTTTCTGATTTTCCTTTATGGTAGAAGAATTAAACATAACAAGCGAAAGGATTCATACCACCATTATGTAAGAACAAAAGAAACACTTTTTTTCTCTATATTAGTTTTGCAAGCCTCCCAGAAGCATAGTTACCAGAAGAACAAAGATTAGAGCTTTTGTAAAAAAGCTGATAAAAAAAAAGGAACTGTTTCTACTATGCACTTGGTTGCAAAATTTAATTCTCGTATATGTGTTATTAATAAATGGGTTTGGGGTAATTTTTTTTTCCTTTCTCTTTCATTGGAAGAGAGTAGGCTTATTAAAGAAGAAGCTTCTAAAGTTTCCATTATAGAACAACCTAAACTGACAGGCTCTGAAAAAGGTCTTGAAAGAGTAGAGTGTCAGGAAGAAAATATGAGGAATAGACAGTAGAGTGTTGAATAAGATGATAAACTAAAGGCTAGAGAAGGACCCTTGGTAAGATGTTAAGGTTGGGGTGACATTCTTGAAGAGTACAGTGAAGCTTGAAAATTGATATGCAGGTCTACAGGTAGCAAAGGTACACAGGCACAGACCCTTTGGCATATTCCAAATAATTTTTTGGCCAATGACTAAAACAGACCTATCTGGCTGTTTTGGACTAGTGAGGACGGGGAGCAGTTATGTCTTCATTTTCCTTAAATGTTGTATATGTCCCTATGGTTTTTTTTACTTCACATAAATGAATTAAAGCAACAGAACTCCTAAGTCAGAACTGTACAAGAAAAATGTTTAAAGAAACTACATAAAACTCAAATCAAATTATTACCATGGTAGTGAGAGCTTTGGTAATGTCAAAAATAAGGTACAGAGGCCTCCTTTTTGAGAGTTGTGCAAAGAAATTTCAAAGAAACTAATTAAAATCATTTATTTGTAATGTGAATAAAACTCTGTAAAGTCAAGCTCTCAGTGACTAGATTATCTCTTGCTTTTTATTCAATTTAAAAACTATTTTTAATTAATTCATTGCTATTGTTTTTGAATCTCCCTTTGTGTTTTAAATATTTTTTGTGTATTTTTAATGCAATTGGATGTATTCCATTATTCTAATCTTTTTTTTTTTAATTCTTTCTGTATTGCAACAGGTATTTTCTTTTCTTCTTTTTGTCATCTGAGAAATTATTAATGGTTTTCTCATTATTTTACTGCAGTATGCTTTTGTATTGTACACAAAACATATTACTGAGATTTAGTGAGGGAGAATTCAAAATGAGGTATTTATGAAATAAGTTGCCCTTCATTATATCTCTGGATAC
>VZRO01003849.1:253104-397580 GCA_013397915.1 Daphoenositta chrysoptera | reverse complement strand
AAAAAAAAAAAAAAGGGAGCATCAATGCATCACAACAGAAGAAAGAATTTAAACAGTTTTTTTAAATCTCAGTCCTGTAAAGCAGAGCTGTAGGTAAAACAGAGGAAATTTTCCAAAACAGTTTGGAATTCTATTTCTTTTAAGAGCATGCACTTAAAAGACATTTATGTTTTCACATAATTTCAAGGTATTTTTCAATATTCTTTTTTGGGTATAATGTGAATGTTATTGAACTTTTTTAAGAGATCTACCCTATTTTATTTCCTGAAGAATCAAATCCTTATCTCTACTTCTTTTTGCATAACTAGGAAATGGATGCCATGTATAACATTTGCATATATACTATATAGCTGGTGTCCTCTCATGCAAAAGAATTTGCATGTTCACCAAGATATCTATTTTTACAATAACATTTTAAAAAACTTTATTTGAAAAAATATCCCTGAAAATAAAGTTATTTTGCTATAGGAGTTAAAAAATACTGGGTTTTGAGAAGACTCAGACTGCAATAGATTCCAGATTCCTACAGAACCTTCCTGCTATTATACTGCATGCATACAAATTAACCAAAACCAAATAATTTAAACATGGACTTTATATGGTAACTGCTGAACATAGATAAGATCCTGTAGTAACTTTATTTAACTTCTTGGATTACTGAATCATAACCAGAATCTTTAAACACAAGTTCTGCATAACTGTTTACCTGATTTAAGCATTCCCAGAAGCTTGTGAAGTTAGCAGACAAAAATAATACCGAGTAATCAGAAAAAGTCAAGGTCTTCTTAAATACATGCCATTATGAAGATGTTCTATGGTATCATATTTTTATCTAGGTATGTTTAATATTAGAGATCATAAGGACATTAGAGGTCCTATAAATCCATATGCAGCCACAGTAGACAGTGTAAACGTTCCAGGGCATTGAAATGACACTGTTAATTTTATTTATTTACACAGGTAGAAACATACGTTACTGTGTGATCTCTTTATCTGTGGTTCATCCCTGACCATCCCATGCCTGTACTCCTCTATGCCACATCCTTTGTTTCCACTTCTCAAGGCCTCTGTTACTTTACCAGCTCTGCATTTCTCTACTGCATTTCTCTACTGCGTTGTGTTAGAGTTGAAATATTTCATTCTATACAGAATAACTGCTTGTTAGCCTCCATAAAACCACACTTGCACCACATAAAAATAAAAAAAAATAAAATTATTTAGCCAGAAATACCTGGCCAAATAAAGAAATTTTTTTCACAGTGAAACAAATCTGTAAGGCAGTTCAAGTAAAGTTCAGACAGACCAAGTCTGACAAGCCTCAGTCCTGATGTTTAGCAAATTCAATACAAAGCTTATGGCCTGCTAGTAGAAATGGCAATACTTATTATTGGGCTACGTGGTCACAGCTGTTGTGCTTGCAAACAGTTAGTCATATACTGTACATCCTCATTGTTATTCAAACCACACCCTAGCAAAAGCTGGAGTGCTAGTTTTACTTGGAAGCACTGCATTTTTATTCAGGTCTATTATTTTCACAAATTGCTGCATAAGCCAAATTTTCTAAATTTATAAAGTTGTAATATTTATTTTATAAATTATATATATGTTTATATGTTATTATTATTATCATCATAATTATTATCATACCTATACAGTCTTTACAGAGACATAACCGGGAGTGATCTATGAAATTTAAGCAATGATAGCAAAATCTTTAGAAGAGAGTGCTGTATTTCTTACATCACAGAAAAGCAGATATGAGGTATTAAACTTTAACTTGCTTTGCAACAATAAAGAAGTAATTCAGGCCTAAGCCACACCTTCAGTGGCTTACCTTTGCTAAACTTTTAAGGTATAAAAAAGACAATAGAAATACAATGCTTTGAAAAAACCTTGCTGAGCTCTGCAGCAGAGGGATGCTGCAGGAGAGATTTATTTGCTGAATATCTGGTGATCACAGGTAAAAAAAAAATGGACATTTTTAGCCAGTGTAAAAGGATTTGCTTGCTAGAATTCCCATCTCTTGAGAACAACTCAAAGCAGCTCAATATTCTTTGGCTGCCAGTTGTTGCTGATGGCTATTTTCTCTGTCACAGTGAATGTCAGAAGGTGCCTTTAAGAAAGATTTATTTGGTAAAGAGGGCAGGGTTTTTTTTCAACACACAGGAATGTAGGATCTGCTTTCTATTTCTTTCTCTCTTTCTTAGCTGAGACTTTTCTTTCTGAATGCATTTTGAACTAACATAACTGATGGATACTTCCTATCAAACTGTGTTTGTTAACTCATTTAATGTTAAACACATTTTAAAAAATGCACTATAAAGGAGTGCATGTTGTGCATTTGACACCAGAGTTTATATTTTATTTTATTTCTATTTATTTTAACACCTCTTAAATATGCAATTATTCTCTTTTTTTTTTTTTTTTTTTTTGTTGCTTAATAACGTAATTTTAGTAAATGGATACCTTTCTTGTCTTCCACAAAAAAGCCTATTTCAGACTACACCTATGAAACCAGGCAGTGAAAATGGCTTCTTACCTGAGTCTCAGTAGCAAATACATCACTTTACTGAGGTCATTCAAGCCTTCAGATCACTATGTTCCTTCAAAGAGGGATGTTTGCTCAAGGTCTGTCACTTTGGGCAAAGACAGTCTCTCTATCAAGCTCCCGAGTGATGTTGCAAGTCTCTTCTACTCATCCTTGGTGAAGCTTCACAAGTTATTTAAGGACAAAGTAGTCAGAAAACCAGAAACTGATTATGACAATGTAACCTCGTTAGATGCTTGTCAGTCTGAATCAAAAGTTTCTGTTTAAATAAATATTATTTATTGTAAATAAATTCATAGTTAAAAAAAAAAAAAGAAAAGAAAAAATAATCTGTGTTTTCTACAACTGAAAAGACAGAAGATATGAAGATGTCCTCTTTAGGGTACTTTTACGGAAGCCTTTGGAACAGTGTCATGGAAGATAGAGCCTGCCTGGGCTACAGATTGTTCTCCTGGGTACTGTAGGAGCAAGGTAGAAGGCCCACGTCTCTGCTCCTCCTCTCCAGAGTGCCCTGGTCCCTGGTGTTGACACTTTTGTTTGCCATTTACACGGAATTTGGAGCACACCTATAAGACTAAGCACAACAAAGCAACAACTGTTCTATGGGGCTATGTAAATTGCTAAAATATGCAGGGTGCATTTAATACCCCTGTGCTAGAAAGAGATATTTGAAGATCTCAGTGTTAAATTGATAGGTTCAGAGACCTAAAGCGGTACCTCAGGGCTTCATTTTCTTTGATAAAACAAAAAACATCATACTTTCCCATTCTAGGAAGAGTAGCATCTAAATACTTTCAGCACCTGGGTTTCTATGTATTTGAATAATGGCCACAGAAAATGCTCAGCACCATTGTTATCTGTTGTTTTGCATTTAATTTAACTTAGAAAAGACAAAGAAACCCCAGTAGAATTACTTGACATCAGAAGCTGGAGCTTCTCACATAAGTAGTCTCCAAAAATCCCTTATTCTATGTAAGTTAGTTGCCAGAATCCTGAAAATTAATTCCACTGATGTAGAAAAGCTACTTATCAGAATACAGATAAACAGGGTTGCTTTTGTGAAATTGTATGTGTGATCCAATTTTCCATCTTTCTGTGATAATGGGCACAAATCCTAGATGTTTTTCAGCAGTTAAGTGGTCATACGCTTTTCCTGTGCATTTTATTCGTTCATCTTGTGACATCTTTAGTCCATGTTATTTTTCTTTACTGCACTTATTTTTCTAATAGATCCTTCCCCTTGTACACCTCCAATTTCTACAGAATTTTTCATCTTTAAATTCAGATCCAGATGGCAAGCAGAGTATTAAGAAAAAGATGTACAAAAGCAAATATCATTCTTTCATGAAGTCAATGGCTTATAATTGTTAGCAGATTTCTTCCAGATGAGCAGATGGGAATTTATGATTAATGAAAGTATGAAAACACCTTGTGAATTTTTTTTTTTTTTTAATAATATAAGATGTAGAATAGTTTATTTCCACCTGGTGTATCAAGAAAAATACAGTATAAGAAAAAATAGAGAAGGTAACCAGAAAAGGATGGTGCTGTTACTAACATGCTGCATCTAACCACAAAATGGTGAGTGGTTCTGAAATTAGGAAATTTCTATGAAACAGGACCATGAAAAATAAAGTATCAGCCTGCAATAGTTAGTGTTCTAAAGCTGCCTCAGTATCTATTCCTCACCATTTTTCCCCTAGAAGTGTATGCTTTTGTCATTAAAATAATTGTTACCAGTTTTATTAGTGTTATTAGTATTGTTAGTATTATTAGTATTATGATATAAAAGTGGGAGACAAAACAACAATCTAAATAATATGAGGAAGTGTTTAAAAATTTTTTGAAAATTGATATAGTTCTGCTCCAATTTTTCTACTTAGAAAGAGATTAATTAACCTACTCTTGTTCCATGTATGTTCATCCCCAAATACTTGAAACTGTGCATCACACAAATGACCAGCAGATATTTTTTAATTAGTTCGTGCTGTTTTTCTTACTCATTTGCCTTGATACCAATCAAACTACAATTGCAAGTCCACAAGAGTTTTGCCATTTATTTCACCTAGTGTCTCATTATAAAATTCAGTCATTTACAGTGAGTCTCCAAGTCATTAATGTGAATTAGCGAGGCTCTTTTGCATTGCAACAGAAGTAATGAGCTTATGCCTCAGAGTATTTACAGTTTACTAAACAACTCTTCCTTTTTGTACCTTGCATATTAAGCAACATCTCCCTCTCGGAATGGTCTTTATTTTATCCATTTAACATAACAATGAAAAACATATAATTACATCTAGACATCTGAATTATTGGATAAGAGTTGAATTTTAATTAATTAGAATAAGACTGGTCAATTCCCTTTCCTCGGGATGGTGGGAAAATGAATCATTCTAAAACTAAGAGAAGTTTCCATGACTACATTCTAGCATAACCTCACTGTCTTGACAAAATTTCCATTTTAATGTCACTACTATCTGCCTAAATACTTCTCTTTCTCTTCATTGAATGAGAGACCGGCTTGCATTTGAAGGGACCAGAAAGAATTTCTTTGTGTAGAGTTATTAAGCATTGGAATGGAGTACCCAGAGAGGTGGAGTCACCATCCCTGGAGACGTTCAAGAAACAACCAGACATGGCACTTAGTGTTACGGTTTAGTTGACAAGGCAGTGATTGATTAAGCATTGGATGTGATGATTTTAGAGGTTTTTTTTAACTTAAATGATTCTGTGATTTTAAATACCATCTAGTTCCAAAGTCCCTGTCATGGGCAGGGACAGCTTTCACTAGACCAGTTTGCTCAAAGCTCCATCTAACCTGCTCCTGAACACTTCCAGGGATGGGGCATACACAACTTCTCCAGGCAACCTGTTCCTGTGTCTCACCATCCTCACAGTAAAGAAATTCTTCCTAATATTTAATCTAAACTTAGTGCCTACTGTTTAAAGTCATTCCTCCTTGCCCCATCACCACATACCATTGTAAAAACTCCGCTAGGCCCCTCCTTTAGGTACTGGATGGCTGTTGTAAGGATTCCCCTGGAACATTCTCTGCTCCAGGCTGAACAATCCCAATTCTGTCAGCCTTTCTTCGTAATCAGAGGTGCTTCAGCCCTTTCATTATGGGGGTTTCATTCTGCTCCGCAATTCTGTCTTTCAGCTTGTGGGCTGGATACCCTTAGGATGACTGACATTACTATTAAAGACTGAGGCAAAGAAGGAATTAAGTATCTCATCCTTATCTGCATCCTCTGTCATTATATTTCCCCTTGTATGCAACAAAGGATGGATGGAGATTTTCCTTAGCCCTCCTTTTGTTGAAGATGTATTTATAAAAAAAATTTTGCTGTCTTTTACAAAAGCAGGCATTTTTGTATGAGATTACTAGATCAGCATCACTAGTAGCCTTAAAATTATTTTTATGTTAGAAAAAAAATATAAATCATAGGGTTTTTTGTTTATAAAGCAGCTCAAGAACAGCAGCACAGAAAACAACGTATAGGGGTCAAAAAATCCTTCTAAACTGCTTCAAATCATAGGGAGTTGCTATTTCAAATACAGTATTGGGCTAGATTTTCTTCCAGAAAAGGACTGCAGAATTATTCCCAGAATTTATAGATTCCTTCATTTCCATGAACTCCTTAGCTGTCTAGTGACACTCCTACTCTTGGCGTAACTAGCACAATGCAAAATAAAGAATAAAATAAAAGCCAGGGCTAAACCAGAAGCAAATTCAAGGTCAGTTTACTGCATTTGAATTATTCATCGTTCAATGATGCAGGAATTAATTTTAGTATAACTATTCTTCTTTTTGTCTAATTTTAGTAAGACTGTTTAATAAATATGCCTAATAGGAACCTAAAATACTTGTTCACAGATAAATCCTTAACCACTTGCATCAATCCAGTTGATATCAGTGGTAGATGGAAGCCAGAAGGAAAAATATTTCCTCTTGGCTCTGTTCTGCTCTGATGGTTCTATTTCCATCTCTGCAATGTTGTCATGACCTTTAATAAACACAGTTATGCTCAGTCATATCACCTCTTTGACATCTGGTGTTGCAGGAGTGTGGCTCAATGAGGTGGCCAACAACAGAGTCCAGAGCATAGAAAAAAAACTCTCAACAAATACCCTGATTTCTTTTCTTTTACATCTCTCTTGATTACATTATGCCATGCACCTTACCAGGTTCTACTCTTTTAAGAGCATCTCTTAATTTATTTTTCTTACTCATATTTGTAAACCAATGAGATTTCTCATATCATCCATACAGTATTTTTAACCTGTCAAAAATTTCAGAAAGCAAAAAACTAAATAACTGCAGTGACTTAAGTCATAGAAAAAATCAATAATTTAATCAGGCTAGCAGCTTTTTCCAGCAAGGTTTTTGAGTGTAAGCAGACATCTAAACATGAAATTATTTTTAGCAATTTCTATTTGTACATGCACACACACAGACAAAACAAACCAGAAAAATCCCACCCAACCAAAATACAAGCAAAACTGCCTTCCATAAGTTTCAGATAACACAAGTTCACTGTCTGAAAAACCTGGAGAAAAAAAAAATTGTAACCTTAGAAGCCTGGGTAGGTATAGCAGATTTTATAGAACGAGACATTGAGTTTAATTTAATTGATCAAGGATTTAATTTATAAAAGAAATATTTAAAAATAAAATAAAGTATTTCCAAACGGTTCTGTCTTGTTCCTCAGCTTCTCATAAAATTTGCCTGTTATACCCAGGCACATTCTCACATAGAACTGTACTTTTGGAAAAAAATAATACTACACAAGCAGGCAGAGTTACATTAAAGGAAGCGTGTAAGTGGAACATTCAGCAGGGCATAAAGAATCATTGAGGAACTATACCTTGAAAAAATGGTATAGCAAGCTCATGAATTGACTCACTTTTGTTCAGGGACTCGGTTTTGTTCAACAAAATGGATTGCCAAGAAGTTTGACGCTCCTAAAAAAGGGATGTGCTAGTATTGAAGTTATACATAAACACCATAGCAGTTCTTTCTCAGAGCTGAAAGTCTGCAAACCTTCCAGCTGAATGTAGTGACGAGCCCATTGACAAGATGACATTCATTTGAGCAGCAGGCAGTAATAGATGGATAGATAAGTCAGATACTTTCAGCTGACACAGTCTAAATATGCAGTCGTAATCAGTGTTTCAGAACAGTATCTCTAATTTGACACTGATGCAGAGGGGTTTCTATGCAGCTTTCTAAAAATGGACTTTGTTGTCACATTGGCATGCGTGTGTGTAAAACATGCTGTCACTCTCACAACCTCTAGTCCTGACTCTTGATGGAGCTCCACTTATTTTCAAGGCATTTATGAATAGAAGAGAAAATGCAAAAACCACACTTGCAGATTTGTCCTGAAGTGAAGTGTCAAATTCAATGTGTGTTGGACTGTCTTTTTCAGGAGCATGAACGAGACAAAGCAACCAGCAGAAGAAACTCCAGCCTTTCTGATACTGGATATGAAAAGAAAGAATCCTTTGCTACAGGGGTTTTGTTACCTCATTCTCTGAAATTCAGAGGAAGGTTTTGGGGGTTAAGAGGGGAAATAAATCTTACTCTTTTCAGTCTAAAGAACCTATGAATATTTATAATGACAGTTTATGCCGTGTTTTTCTTTATGGAAAAACAGCTATAGTAGTCAATTTTTTTTTGCCTCAGTAGGTAATATTTTGATGAGTTCTAGTAACAGATAATTATAAAGAGAATAACAGTTTAAATGTGAAACATAAATATTTCTTAAAAAAACAAGGAGTAGTAAAATTAGAAATTACTATATTAGAAATTAAAAGCAGTAGATATGCTTATTTTTAAAATATTTATTTTTCAATTTTCAATTATTTAGCATTTTCAATTATTTAGTTCCTATTAACGTACTTACAAGTACACTAAATCTCCACACTCAGTTTAGCAAAGAATTGGATGTAAGGGTTTCTAGACAGTCATAGAAAAATTGTGGAATCTATGACCCGAACAGTTGTATCAAAAACTGATTGTAGCAGTGATACTTAATAAAAATTTATCCTATTATTCATATCTTAAATTAAAAACCATTAACATAGAAAATTAAATTCTTAGAACTTTTCCCAAACAATGCTAGTTGCAGTCTCAGAGCTTTCAAATACTGAATATCATAGCAGAAAATAGCATTTTTCATACAGAGAAGCGCCTCAACCTCAACTCATCTGAAAGTCTGGGATTCAATAATGAATTGTACCTAAAAGGGCAACCACTCAAGATTTTCAGGTATAACAGTAGTTTTCTTGTGATCATCTAGTGACAAATGAAGACAACATAAGAAAAGACAGTAAGAAAAACATAAGAATTTCTGTTTGAAAATGTGTTTGATGTCATGAAAACATTTTTCTTTTCAAAATAAAATTACATAAAAATCATGTGAAATAATTTTTGTTTCTAAAGTCACGACAAAGAACAAATATAAAGCAGCAAGCTATGTTCTGTGACTGTAGTTTTTCAGCAAATGTGAAACCATCATTAACGAAAGGCCAGACTTGACACTTTTAAATGAGTTATTTTTATTGGAGGGAAAATCCAGTGGACAGTCTGTTTCTACACTAATAACATACAGCCTCTTCCCGTCTTCTCATGGTAGAGAACAAAGCAGACAAATCATTGTCACATCTATATTTCTTAGGTGCAAACACATGCTACAATTAATAGAATTTCATCAGCATCCTTAATAGGTTAACACTAAGCAGTTTCATGATATAATGCTTACCAGTTTTATGTACAAAGGTGTTTGTACTTTCTAAAGGCTAAATATGTTAGCAGGTGCAGTGAAACTGTCATTAAAACAAAAATACAACTTTCTGCCCACCTGGTAGAGTTTTGGGGCTGTCTGGGTGACAAGTGTTTCTTAAAGTGAGGACACCAGAACCAGTCAAATTACTTTAAGCTGCAAAAAACTAAGCAAAAACTGGAATCAAAAGGTTTTAAACTGAGAAAGATGGAACTTTGGGGAACTTTGGGGAAGATAGGGAAACTAATTTTAAAGAAATTTGTGCATAGATCTCCCCTCTGGACATTGAGTCTATTCACTGAGTCCTATCACTGGTTCTGTCCTCAATTCAACAATATTTTTTCTCCTCTGGGCTATAATAAACCTCCAGCTTCTTGGCATTCCTGGAAAAATTGTCTTCTGTTACTTTGAAAGTATGTGCACCTTTGTGCCTTCTTGCTATATTTGTCTCCTTTTTGCCTGCCTGAACACTACACCTCTGAAGATTAAGCATTCTTATTTTAATACTTATCCACTTAAGCATTCTAATTTGATTTTTCTAAAAAATTATATTCTCTGTATTTCTAAGTTTCAAGAAAAACAGAAAATTATATATATATATATGTACAAATATACATATATATATATGGAATCATATATATATGAAACCATTTTAAAAGGATGAAGTCGGAAATATGTTAATCTGATTGGTAAGAAATGGGGTAGAAACCCCTTAGAGAAGATGGTTTATATATTCAGGAAATAAAGGCACAAATACAGATGCTCTAAGTCACTGTATTTGAGAATGTGTTATATTCCCTATGCTTCAGGATCATGAACTGAAAATGGAAATATTCATTTATAGTGAAGCTTACAGGTATATAAAAAATATTCATGAAGCCCTAAATACCAATACATCTTTAAATATTTTTAAATTGACTTGGTATTTGATCTTGTTTAATCAAAATATGGAATTTAGGCCAAATTCATTAGTAAGCTGCACTGCCTTGAATTTCTTTGTTTTTGCAAAGTGTCTCTAGTTTGTCAATGACTGAGAATTGTATCAGAGTTTCTTCTCCTATGATTCCTGACAGAGAATTACTGCCTCTTCAGTTTTCATTATGTGAACTAAATTTCATAGAGCAAAATATTTCAACCCAGTTTTGGAGTCTGAATTCAATACAGTTTGTGTTCTCAAGGCAGAATGTCAGGTGAAACAATAGAATCCCACTTCATGCACCCCCACAGGGGTTCCTACCAGCAGCTGAGAACCTGAAGTCACAGCTGAAAGAGGCTCAGAAGTATTTATAAAAATAGTGTCAGTGTTAACAGTGATAAATTGCTGCAGCAATTATGGCAAGCTTGCTGATAACAATGCAGTTGCTTTAGCAATTTTTAAGGTACTACAAACTTTATCAACTCCATACTTTTGGGGTTTGTTTCTAAGAAATATTTGAGAGTTTAGAAAGAAAAGAAGTGGCAATCTTCTTTATGGAGTTAGTAACCTAAATGTGCCTTTGGTAGTTATCTGAAGATTTCAACAGTGAAAAGAAAAAAAAAAAATTAATGTTGTGCAACAATGTTGGTGCACAAAGACAGGAGAACATTAGAAAGAACTTTTATTTTGATATTATATTTAGCTGAAGAAAGCCTTGTTCCTTTATTATGGAATGGCAAGTACTTGAAACAGAAATTAAAGGGCTAGTACTCTTAAATTGGGGTGGAATTCTCATTGTCTGAGTGAAGACCTATGTATCTTCTCCTGTAACTGGGTGTAGTTAAGTAAAATTGGAAGAATAGAATGCAATTGGCCAGACCATAAAAACTTCCTATCTGCTAATGATTGGTAACAATGCAATTTGGATTTCTGAATAGCTCTCTTAGTGTCTTAAAAATGCAGGCAAAAATAGAGATGAAATTAACTTGGGTATTTTTTCTTGAATTTAGGGTAGCCTTGTAAGTCTGACCTGTTAGATTCAATCAGAATCTCTCTGGAACAAATCCAGTGGCAAATTTTTAAGCAGCACCTGTCAAAATCCTCTATGAACAATGGTTAATAACTGACCAATTTAGTTTATGTGTGAACTGTTCATTATTATATAGTGGATTTTTTTCTGTAATGCCTTAAAAAACCATACATTTTCTACAGAGAAACTGCCAGATTTTCACAGATGCAGTTAACCTTTTCAGATAACAGTTAAGAAAAGAAATCTTTGCTTCCGTTGCTTCTGAGGAGAACAATTTTATGTGACATGCAGTACCTCCTTTAAAACCAAATTGATTGTCATTAAGGATATTTTTAGTGTCTAATTCTTTATTAAAGAAGTCCTGAATTTGGATTCTATCACTTTTGTCAAGAGTGAATATCTAGCCTGTCATTTCTGGATCACCCTTCTAAAACACCAGAATTTAGAAAATGTTATACTGTATTCTGAATAAAAATAAATAAAAATAAATTTAAAAAATAAATTACAAATTAAAAAAAATAAAATTTAAATTTAAAAAATAAAATTAGCTTCTCAGCTGTTGCTTCCTATGCTCAGTGCACCTCAGGATACATAATTAGTAACCTAGAGCACTTTCATTCAGAAGAGATTTATTCCACAACCCTTTATATTCATAGCCAACATTTTAAATTCTTAATGTATCCTCTTCATTAGTCCAATCTCATAAAGGACATTTTTCCCTGCTAGATATCAGTATTTGGTTCTTGTCCTGTTATTTCAAAATTCTTTCTGTTTTAGTTCATTCTATCAATAAATTTAAAAAATAAATTACAAATTAAAAAAAATAAAAGGGTTTTTTTTGTTGTTTTTTTGGGGTTTTTTTTTTTGGTTTTTTTTGTTTTTTTTAATTCTGATCTTTTTGAACTTGTATTTCATTGGTGCATCTCCAAGAGCTAACAAGTTTTAATCTGTATAATCAAAACAGTTCTGTTTATCATGTCTTCTGAAGTGCTTTAAAACCTCTGTATTCATGCTGAAAGTTTAGGAAGCTTTTTTGCTTCACCATTTGCATGTAAAATCTGCACAAGGATCTCAAATACTGGTTCATCAACAGATCTCAAAACACTGATGTTAATTAACCTTATTTATCAGAGATCTAGTACTCAAGATATTCCAAAGATTAATTTTTTAAACTATTTTATTATTTAAAACACCAAAATCCAAGACTGATTTAAAATCTAATAAAGTTTAGTGGGATTCTAAATAATGAGTTATTGTTACAAAACAGCTGCATTGGCTAGTAAGGTTGCTTGCAATCCAGTAAAGTATAGCACTGCTAAACTAAACCAAAATCACAGTTCATGTCTGCATTTCGCAGACTCATTTTACAGACCATTTCAGAAGAGAATAAGGACTTAGGAATTACAATAAAATCTCTTCAATGCATAATGTCATTATTAAAACTAATGAAAAGGATAGAAGAAGATGCTTAGGAAGGAGTGAAAAGGCTGTATATGCAATAGTTTCAGGAGATCCCAGACCTCCAACCACCTTTGTTTTTCATATTTGGAAGAGGTGAAAACGTGTAATATCTGGAAATTACAGCATTTCATCAGCTGAAGTATTTTAGCCTTAGCCAGGGCTTGAGGAGATCAAATAAACCATTTTATTGAGGAGAAAGTTGGGAAAAATTTGGTCCATGTGTATAGGTACAAATACCTAAAAAATTGTAATGGGAGCCTTTTCAGCCCTTTTGACTGAGGTGTGAGAGAATCCAAGGATCAAAAGTCCATTCCTGGCATTGAGAGTTGTCTGCCACTACAATAATATGGCAGGTGACAAAATTACCAGTGTTCTAAGTCTTTTAAGAAGAATTAGCTAACCTTTCAGAAGATGTTCTCTAACACAGTTGTGTGAAAAGTTCAGCAGCGTTTTTGCATAATGGTAATTTCTGGCATTGGATGTTGGAATGTCTGGAATCAACACCTTAATTCTCTTTTTGCATGCCTCAGTGAACAGAATTGAATGTGTGTGCTACATGCTTATGACATTTGCAGCTCACAGTTGAAATAAAAATTCATACTTCATCAGATTAGCTACTATCCTCTGACTTATATATCATCTGTGTGTATGATGCACAATCAGCTTGTTGTCATCTATTCTCCCATTGGAGATAGTGGCCATGATAAAGTCAAAAAAAGAGATCAGCAGCCACAGACTGTTCAAAGAATGCTTTTCACGTTGATGACTGACTGATGTTTCTTGCTCACCTCCTCAGGGACATACTGACAGCTAAATTTCAATCTGAGCAGTTTCTTCCCACCACTCTTAAGAATTTTTGAATAAATTCTCTTCTAAACTTGTTCTCTCTTTATTCTCCATTCCCTTTTTCCTCTTCACAGTGCAGGCACGATTCAGCTCCCAGAATTACCGAGGTCTGTTCTACCCAAATGATACCCTGCTATTACAAAGGCTTTAGACCTTTCATCCTTACCTATTTTTGGAATGTTGCACAGCGACAAGTTTTCTAAGAATGGATATAATTTGTTTTTCAGGTTTTACATTTGGTAGAAAATAATTTAATTCTCAGAAGAAAGACATTTGTTGAATTATATCATTTACTGGTTGAGCAGTACATTCGGATAACTTATATTCTAACTCATGATTTGGAGGTCAAATAAGAAGGAAACAAGCTATGATGCCACCTAGAAACACAGAAAGATACAGTGGCATATACATTCATAAGAATGACCTTTAACAGAGAAAATATCATTGATTTCCCTTATACTGGTATATTTTGTACACAGAAATAACCTACTTCCTATTGGCTTAATTCTTATGAAGCAAAATGATAGCCAGGCACACCTTCTGGACTGCCCAGGCAAAGCAAAACTCACATTGTCCATTGTGAAGAGAGGAATTTCCTTCAAATCAATTCTGAGCCTTCAAGAAAGAGACAACATGCAGAGTCTTGAAATGAAGACATCAAACCAAAAAAATGAGGATAAACAAGAAAAAATATACAGGAGATATCCTGTATAATAATATTAAACTGTCAGCTTTATGTAGTACTAAGTCTGCAAAACTACTCAATTATATTTGCAATGAAATCCTTTTTTTACAGATACGGTATGATTCAGATGAGTGTTATTAAATTCCCTTTTCCTCTGTGTATGTAGAATATTAGAAGAAAATGAATGTAAGTTTCAGTAAACATATAAGACGTTTAAATAATTCTACAGCTACAGTAACAGAATAGCAAGAGATAGGGAATAATTTATTTACAAAAAGTAAAATAATGATTTTTTTTTCTATGATTTCTAAGGACAGGTTTTTCTTATTAAAGTTTGGTTCATTTAATTTTAAACCTAGATGCTGAATTGAAAATGAGAGCTGGCTGATAGAATTATATCAAAGGAGTCTTTCTGAAGAAATAAGTTGTATGGTGTACTAGAAATTGAGCTGTTCTATGTAGCAACTCATAATTGGAAGGTCAGAAAAGAAGCTGACCCATTGCAGAGAACAACAGGGACTTTTGGAAAGTTGGTAATGCTCTATGACTGATCCATAAGAGGGGAGTTTTAGTTTGTTGACTACAAGATAAAATTAGGAAAAAGAAACAAAAGTGATTAAGCAAAACAGCAAGATAAAGTTGCAATTGCCATTGAGACTAGCAGATATACTGTGCATCCTAGAAAAGAAAATGTTACAGTTCAACTTGAAAAAAAAAAAATTATGACTCAGAAATAAACAAAAGAAATAAGTAATACTGGAAATCTCTTTTTTTTTTTTTTTTTCATGTTAGTTGGTGTTCCTTTTCCTCTGACACACTCTCATGTCAAATATTTAACATCTGATGTTATAAATAATTTTGGATACTTCAGTCTTTCTGACTGTTCATTCTCTTGTATACCCCATGATGGAGATGAAAAAATGTGTTTCCTAAGCAAAATGTCATCCATCAAAAATGTTTTTGTTTCAAATGTTTTAAAATCTAGTAACTTGTTTTGAGTTCTATTGTTTTTTCCCCTGATGTATTCACAACTTCCAGAAAAGTTTTCTAATCTATGATGTTAAGTATTACCTCAAAAGAAGAAACTCATGATGTGTATGATATTGATTAAGAAAGAGGCTTCCTTACCTCTCTGAAAGTGGAAAAAAAATCCATACTCTCTCACATAATTCATGACACATATTAATGGACAAAACATTGACAAAAAATTCCTTGAGGAAAATGTCAGACTACAACTGTTCTGTCTGGCAATTTGCATCTAGCAACACAAAACCAGTTAAAGCTTCACAAACAGTACACAGCCACCTCTTCAAATAATTTAAAAGTCTTTACTATTCCATTATTTTTTCCATTTGACCAAATATTCTAAAAGTGTTTGATTTTTTAGAATATAATAAGAATACTGTATAAAGGCAGATAAGAATACTGTAAAAAGACAGAATGTGTTAGAGCCTATGTTAAATAAAAATGACAAAAGGGTTTTTTCTTACTAAACAAACCTAATCAGGCTAGTTTATTAATACAATTAGATGAAGTACATCTGCAATTTCAGCTATCTATTTACTCTTAGGCATTTTTTGTTTTACTTAATCAAATTGTGAGATTTTTAGAGCTATTTAATCAATATGTAAATTAAATTGTAAAAAAACATAAAAAGAAAGCAAATTATTTTATCAATTTTTTTTCTATATTATCCATCTACAACAGTCTTTATTCAAAAAGGGAAGAGGAAAAACACACTGAATAATATATATTTTAATTGTATTTTTACTTTCCAGAGTATTGTTATCATTAACATTATAATGGCAAGCCAGTAAATTGCTATTTTCATTTTGAGACAAGAGGCTAATACTTATTATGGGATACCAGCATTTTAATGGGAAAAGATGATTTGATGTGAATGATAAACAGATCATTTAGTACTGCTAATGCTTCACATTATGTGCTCCATTAATTGAATGTCCTATGTAGCTTACATTTAAGTATACACAATAATGTCAAGCTCATTTATTTAGCTATATGTGCTGGCACAGTATATGGCTAATATTTTTCTAATCTTAAATCTGAATACCATTTACCATACTCTTCACCTTTCAAATTATACTCAATTAGAATACTAACTGTATATTAAATTAATGCAGAAAAAAATGAGCACTTATATGACATATCTTCATGGAAGTTCAAGAACAGTTCACTTAGAGTTTATTTCAAGAACTGTTGAAGGTTAGTGAAAAACACTGTATATGAACCATTGATCTAACACACACAATCTCTACAGGATGATTATGGGAAATTCATTTACTAAAATAAGACACTAGTTTGCAGTCCTTTGGCTATGCATTTTTCTAAATAACAAAACTATTGTAGCTTCCTTTTAAAGAATTGATTTAAAGTAGAATTAGTCAATTATTGAGAATTTAAGGTATGTTTCTTCCATGGAACATTTTACAGACTTGACCTTGAAACTTTAATTTCTTGCTTACATTATATATCTCTGATATTAAAAATTTCACTTATTTTGCAGCTGTGAAACCTGCTATAGGGACAAAGAAGTTGAGTTTTTAAGAAACCTGCAGCTGACACTTAATTCTTTACTGAAAAGTAGTGGGCATTACAAATATTATAATTTTATGCACATAATTCTATATCTAAGATTCTCCATAATTCAGAAATACTGCCTTCTAAAAGTACTCAAAGAATAGGAAAATATTTCTACATTGTGCAAGTGATTATAATGGAAAGCTAACAAGAACTTCTAATCTCTCCATTTTTAGGGAAGAGCTCTGAGGACAAGTTTCTCTTTACATTATCTTTTGGAGGTTTGGAGGCCCAGTGACTTCACCTAGGGTTCTTCCAGGCCCAGCTATCAGCATTATGATGCTGATAGAAAGTAGAAAGGCATTTTAAATACTGACAGGGATCTGGTGAACAATGAAGGTTTTTCACTATCAGTTGAGGAGAATGAATATAATTATATGATCCTTTTAAATTTCTTTAAAACATTAAAATAGGAACTGTCTGGTTGTCAAAAAATCTGATAGATCTTATGAATGTGGACAACAGATGAATGTGAAAAAAATGGACCCATTTCTTTCCTGTGTTTGTAGATAGGAAGTAGGAAGAGGGAAGAAGAAAGAATCAAACATTTCCTTTCTAAACATAGTATTTTGAAAGCAGTCACTGATGGGCTGTCCAAAGAACCCAAGCCTATGTAACAGACTTGGGAACAGAACTACGTCTTGTCTAACAGCTCACTTCTTTTCAAGCCAATTTCTTCTGTATCCAGGATATCACTTTGAGAATTAGGGTCTGTTAGAATTTCAGGGAGGAGTTTTTTTTCCTCCTTACATGCATTTGCACAGTTTCTACATGGTTCCTGCTCTATTGAGTATTCAAAACAGATGAAAGAAAATGTTGGTGGCATTTTTTTTTTTTTTTAAAGCCCAAAATCATGATAAAGTTGTCTTCACCTAAACTATATTAATTTTCTCTTTGTTCTCAAACTCAAATTCAAATAATATATTCAAGCATCTAAACAGGGTCACTGTTCCTGAAACATCTATTCAGAATCTAAAAGGATATTTTCTCTATGATCTTTTGAAATATACAATACAGTGTATTTTCTTATCGACTCATGAAATAACTATATATTTACTTCTGATTTTGCTCACTCCATATTTGTTTTTTCCCTATGATCCTTTCACTGTTTCATTTCTCCTTTTTTTTTTTTACATCATTATAGTAAAAAAACTTGTAACATTCAGACAAGTTTGAAATTAAGCCAGAGAAGCTTATTCATTCAAATGAAGATACTTGTGTGTTAAACTATCATGAATTAATGTTGTAGTTAATTGAGAAAGATATCAAACCAGGAATACTGTAGCTAATTATTCATTGACCATGCCAGAGAAGGAGTAAGGCATTTCTCTGACTGAAAATGGACGTTCTTATGCCATAGTAGACTTCTCTGCCATGAGTGGTTTTCCCCAGAAATATTGCACTTTTTTTTCATCCTCTGTCTATTTCTGCCTCATAATGTTAAAGGCAGTACCAAGATTATACAAATTTAAGCAGCTTTCTTTATATCATCCAGGATTACTTCTTTTTTCTAAAGATGTAAGCAAACATTTCAAGTGCTTTGTATCTAATTCTGAGTTAAACAATTTCCTGGATATGAAGAGATATCAACATTTTCTGAAAGAACACTGCATGCCTTTGTAATAACCTGTCAGTTTATAGATTTGAGATTATTCTCAAGTAAGTTATCTCAAACTAACTATGTAAAACAGTTGATAAAAAATAAATGTTATAGAAATGATATGTCTTTCTGGTATGCTTCAAAAAGTCTTTAAAATGAATGAATGTAATTCAGTATCCAGGAAAAAAACCCCCAAAACACAAACCTATTTTGACATTTTATATCATTAGGAATGACAAATTCTTTTCAACTTGTTTATCATTTGTCTTTATTAATATTCATTGCTTTTGAAATGTCTGGAAAATACTGGAAAAATGTCTTCATTCAAAATCACTTTTAATTGAGTAAATCTGTGAGTGCTTTGGTAGATGGAGAGAAGATACACGTATTACTGCAGCATTTCTACAGCATAGGCCTATGGGTCTTTCAGGTTTTTCACTTAGCCATTATGCTATCAGTAAAAGCAATTTCATTTCAAAGAAATGATGCTGCAATATGGAAATTCAAAGGTTTAAGTAAGTTGAAAGATTTAAGAAAAACAATACAAAATTATATATTATTTAAGTAAAAAAAGGTTGCTTAACAAAATAATCTATTTTTGAAATTAAAATGGTTCAAACAGCATGAGTTAATAATGAAATCTAGTTTCACACTATTACTTCCAATATTTACTTATTTTTGAAAGAATTTTCACCACATAGATGAAATTCTGAATGCTGATTTTTGTATTTAAAATCAAAGTGCAGGTAAGTGAATAAAGACCACTTTTATTTTCCTTCTTGTCTGAATGTGTATTTGTGTGGTGGATTCATTGAAAAATTGTTACAGCTGACATACCTTTCTTTTCTCCCTTTTTTCTCAGACTTTTTCTACTTCTTGGTTGGAAATGAACTTCTCCACATAATGTTCTATGAATGGATCATATAATTGTTTTCTTTACACATTTTATTTCACCATTGTTAGACTGTGGAACTAGTAATTTTATTAGTTTTCTTTTTTAATATATTGACCAGTATTTTCTGACAGGCAAGCTGTTACTCATTTTGTACTTTGGCTTTTCTTTTAAATTAGTCTATCTTGGTGACTTGTAAGACTATCACAAAGCAGCAAATTAATCAGCATGCTTTAAAATTTATGTTTAAGCTCAGATTTTCAATTTTGGATAGGAATGACCTCTACTTCTCTTCCCAGCAAAATAAACCTTGCAAACATGTCCTTATCTGTGAAGATTTCAAAATCAAAGCTGAGAAAAAAGGAGACACAGTACCTGCTTTCAGAACACCTGTTTTCCAGCCACATGCATCTCCAATCCCTTCTGCAAATGATTATACCACCTCACTCCACTCATTTATTAGATCAGTAATATCCAAACACTACCAGTTAACAACTTAAAATCAATAAGCCAAACATTCCTAACACCCAGATACGTTTGTTTCTTATCAGAGCATGAAGTTATTTTATGGAGTCTTGTACTGAAGACTCGATATGTGTTGATAGCAGTTTAACCATAAAGAGATAAAGGAAGTACAAGAGTGAAACACTATTTACCTGCTATTTGCTTGCTTGTGAAGAATAACCCCCAAAGCCCAGTCATGGAATCTTTGCAGAATCAATTATTCAAATTACTGTCACTGAGGTGATATGTTATTTTGTGTTAAGGGAGGGCAAAATATCATCATAGTTAGGCCTTACTCTATTTTAAATGCAACTCAAGTACTAGTTTTGCACTAAACAGCTCAAACCCCTGAAATGGGACAGGTGGTAGAATGTCGTTTTCCTTTCCCAAGAGCATATGCATGGTGAATTACTGATCGCTTTTCAAATTGAAGCAGAAAATTAGTGAATGTAGGTCCCTGTGAAACTTAATGACCTCTGGTGTTTAGTGCTTGCTGAATAGGAGTTTTAAAGGTTTACATTTTGAATATTTTGCTTAAAGAGAACTGTCTTCCTAAACACCCCTTTTTGTACAGCTCCATTGCTTTCTGAAAACAAATGCAATTCTCAGAGCTGGAGAAAGCATATTAGCAATTATTAGACTCTCAGGTACTACAGACATGGAGCCTAATACAAATAATTACAGTTTATGTGAGGATTGTGCCCTTAATCAGCCCCTGTCCTTTTCCTCTTCTATTCATAAAGCATTTTATTTCTAGGGAAAACAAAAATAAAGTTGATTGGCTGTAGATAATAATAATGACAGCTTTTGTTGTTTTGGTTTGCTTTAGTTGGTTGGGTGGGTGGGGTTTTTTTAATGCAGTAAGTTTCTTGAACTGCCACAAATTCCACAAACTACCATAAATTTAGGCTTTCTTGTACGTCTCCTCCTTTTCTTCTGATAAATTCAGGTCAAATAAATATAATATCTTCCTATCAATACACCCAGGTTACCTGGCCTGAGTACAGGTGGCTTGGAACAACCTGAAAGAGTGCACATCCCCAATACTGCTGCACATGTGTTCTGTATATCAAAGCATTGGATATACATACTGCATGAACAATTGCTCTAAGCATGAAATTATGTCCAAATCTTTCAGGAAATATTGAGGAGAAATTTCACCAGAAAAAAGAAAAAAAAAAACCAACCCAAAAACCAACCAACCAACCAACCAACCAAAAACAAAAAAAAAAAAAAAAAAACACCCTGAAAAATTTGGAAATATATCAGGTATTAATCTAATTTTTTTTTTCCCAGCAAAGTTTTTTAAAATATAGAAAAATTTGGACATAAAAATTAACACATTTGCTTAATTTTATCATCAGATATAAAAATATAGATAATATTATTATTTTTATAGGTTAGATCTTTATTTTGTTAGTATCAAATAAATTGTTTTTTATAATTGCTGCACATATTTTTCTTTCTATTTACTTTTCTATTTTATCTCAACTTTTCAGAATAAGTTAGTGCATACATTTTTTTCCTCTGTTGTTTTGTATAGTGACTTAGCTTTTATATTCTTTGCAAGTTCCATGAATGGGAATGCGACAAAGAGTTTTATGGAAATTTGGTTTAGTATTTTGAAAATGATGAGGTTTTATTCAAGTCACACAACTTCTATGAAAGTACAAGAAAAGGGATCTAAATAGGATTTGTGTCTCTCCATGTAACAAAAACTACAAGACAATACAAAGATATTTCAAAGGTGAAAAATCTATACATAATTTTCAAAAGCTAAATAAAAGGAGAAAAGCTTTAATATTTCAATATGATTGCATTTTTTATAGGTATTTTAGAGGCACTTCCTTTAACAGTGTACCTTAACTATGAAAAAAATACAAATGTTTGGATTTTAATTACATAAGGTTACACAGAAAATTCAATCTGGAAAACACAAGTTTTGCAAACCAGAGAAAATGAAATAATGAAAAAATAAACTCCTAAAACACTGCATGCCACTGTATCAATTTATATACTACTTTGCTGACTGCAGATCAATAGAAATCAAAACAACACAAAATACCAATGGCTTTTACTTTTCTTCTTTCTTTTCTTTATGTAGACACTTTTCCGCATAAGCAGTATTGTCATCCATAAAGGTAATCTTCAATGCATGCCAAATTATTTCTAATTAAGTTATATAATTTCCCCTAGTAAATGAGAGATTAGCAATTCTTTTTATAGTCTTTGTTTTGCCAGTTGTGAAAATGATACTACGTACATCGATTTTAATCTAGAATTAAAATAAATGTTCTAGAAATTCCTTTGACAAAATGTAGGAATAACCTGTCTGCAGAATGAGGAAACTGAACAAAAGATTTAAACTTTCAGATAAGAATTTTTCCAGATTCAACTGATATTACTGCATATATGCCCACATCAGCTGAAAAGATATATTTACACTAATATATAAATATCATAGGTATACCTCTGCATCTGAATGATGCATTTATCATACATGTACAGATCCAGACCCACATGACCATGTGGATATGCAATCGTTTAATTCTTTAACTCATTTCTGGTATAGCACAATTTAAAGAGAAACAGTTCATGTAACAAGATTTTTTCCCAAATCTTGTATTTGACCCTTCAATATTGCATTAAAAATGGGTAGGCTTTCTCAATACCCTTTTTATAAACCTTTTCGGGTAGCCAAAGTTAATTTTAAATAATTTGCTCTGTCATCTTCAGTCAAGTGTCTGGATCTGATTACCTCTAATTGTGAAATTTCTGTTGTTGTTAAGGCTGTTTGGGTTTTGTTTCTTCTCTCTGGATTGCTTTTTTGGTCACTCAATTGTAAAATACAGTATGCATTTATCTAAATTTATCCATTATCTAATTTATCTAAATAGCGTTTCCAGAAATTTATTTAACAAGTTTTTACATGTGTAACTTTAGGTACAAGAGAGAGGAAATGAATCAATGTTTAATAAAATACTTCAGTCTTTATTCAACACCCTGAACTTAGTGAAACACCTCAATTAGGGGTATACCTAGATTAGTTACCATCAAGGAAAACAGCTCTCCCATGTGATTCAGAACAAACAAGACTGAAGTCATTGTCTGATAGTTTTTCTTTCCTTGCAGAAATAATATTCCTTGTTCCTTCACGAGAAAGCCATTTGTGACTATGCTCTACATAAAGATAGGAGCATGCCTTAACTTACCAAACTTGCAACTGCTCATCTTCATTGCCTCCATTTTTATGATCTTTGATATTGAAAGTTTGCAGTCTTTGTCAAGAGATGCTGGAAGAAATCCTACTGTATATGCTCCTCTTTCCTGATGTGAAGGTTGAGGACCATTGTTGTGCTTCCTAGCAAACAGATCTCTGTACAGTAAGTAAGTCTGGGAGGCATCACAAGTCCAATAACACCACTTGTGTGCTGTTTGCAAAGACAAAAGTGGATTCTTAAGGGTTTAAAACACTTTAAGAAAAGCCAAGTCAGAAATATTCCAGCACTTAGTGCAGTCCTTTGTAAGACATCCCTGGTAAAACTGAGCTTGATCTTTTGGTGTGCTGAGCAGAAAGAATACAAGTTACTTCCTAGTCAAATACAGCATGATAATAGTAGTACTATGTCAAACACAGACTATAATCCTCTGAAATATCACTGAGGGAACGATTCCGGTTTCCATCAGACTTAAATGTCATAATGGCTTTGGTTGTCTCAGAGCACAGGCTGAGAAACTCTGTACCTGATAGCAATGTAAAATGTCAGCTAAAAATGGTCACATTCTGAAATGCTTGATTGTGAGGCCATAGCACATGATAAATGGTATGAGATGATGAGGTTCTTCATCAGAGGTCACTATGGATATATTAAGTGGCATTGCTTTTCTGTTAAGATTAAATTTAATACAGATATGTTGGGAAAATACCCTACTGTTCTTTTACTTCTGATGAGATTTTGTCTCAGTGTACATGGAACATGCCAAATAATCATTAGTTGTATTATTTTATATACTTATTTCTAACTAGTAAGCCTATAGTTAGGATTAATAGAACTTCTTTCATGAAGTTCAGAGCTTAGTATACACACATTAGGGTGCCTAGGCACTTATGGAACAGCAATAACATTCCACAAATAATGAGAACACCTCTTAATTCAGCTGAAGTCAAAGCCGCAAGTGAGTAATAAATGTATTTGTTCTCCAGTTAAATCGATTCCATGCCGTGCTGCAAGTGCTTATTATGCATTCTGTTTATTCCACAAGGAGGAAAATAATAGTTCTTTTCCTATTCTGCTAAAATACCACAGTACAAGGCATCTTATTTGGTTTCACTTTAACTATACCAATTTCACTTCTAATCAGCTTGTGTGTAAAGCTTACAGTGATCTCAAAGCTGCTGCTGGATTATTGATTTCTATTAAGAGAAAAGAAAGAGGCATTCGTTTGCATGTCATGAACACCGTTTTGCTACATAGAACAGTTGTTTTGTTGGGGGCTTTTGGTTTTTCCAAAAGAGATCAGAATATGCATTTCTTACAAGCATACATATTACTTACTTTGTGATCTGTATCACTGAGACAAGATTCAGGATCTTACATAAAATTACTTTTTTTTGTCAGTGCAGTTCTCAGCTGATAATGCCCAAAGATAGCATATGCTTCCACCAGAAAGGATATTAATAGGCTTTACGATTGCTTAGAGAGTCTATATTGCAGTTCCCTTAGACACTAGAATNAAAAAAAAACCAACAAAAAACCACATTTGTAAGCTGTTTCCTCAGAAGTAGATGAGAGAAGTAGAACTGATGATAAATTTACTGTGCTGTGCTGTAAAATCCTGATTCACAGAAACCTTATGAGGATATTTTACAAATGGACCATTGGTTGCAAAAGAGATGTATGCTGGTTATAATGCAAAATGCAACAAAAGCAAGCAATGTAGTAGTACTTATTCCTCCTTTCCTTCACATTCTACAAATCCTTATCAACCAGTTGATAACTTGAATAAATATGAGAGGAAAGAAAAGAAAGAAACCATAAATTTTAATTTTACAATAAAGAACCTCAAGGGGATCTGAATAGGCTTAGGGCTATCAAAAATCTTTGAAAGAAACACAGCAACATATTGGAACACAAAATTAAGAGTCAGGTTATGGATACTAAAACAAACTACATTTAAAAAATCCAGTGCAGACCACTCTACTTAGACATCCTCCCAATCATTATTTTCTATCTAAAACACTTAATTAGAAAAGAAATTCTAATGTTGCAAAATACTTTTAAAATTAATATAATCAATCACTTTCAATAATTTTTAGCCTGATTTCTGCCAATGGATTCTTCATCACCTATCATGTCTGTAGTACCTTGGCTGGAGCACTCTGAGTATTTGGCCACCAATAAAAAAAAAGAGTTCTAGACAAAACTGTCAAATTTATGAGGAAGACTGAACTCCCCCCGTAACAAATGGTCCTCCAGACACACTGAGATTTCCTCTGTCAGAATTTTGTTTTAATTTGCTCACTGAGACGGAAGCAGTTTCTGTTCAACTTGGACTTCAGATGTCATGTAATATTCAATATCATTCTCTGATTAGTTACAATTATTTTAGAAACTACACATGCCATCTTACACAGCACAATTGAATGACTGACTCTTTATGCCCTCATATATAATATAGAACATTTGTCTGAGCACCTTTAGTGACAAAAAAATAAAATAAACTGCCATAGTCAAGCACAGTAAGGGGTAGAGTCAGTACCTTTGAGAGGATAAATATGACATTTTATATAGAGATTAATAGATTAAGTAGACTTCATAAAACTTCTGAAAGGAAGGTCTAGAATATAAAGTTGTGGCTTTTGTATTCACTATGAATGTGAATATTCCTACAGAACACTGCAGTGCAGAGAGGGGGAAAAAAAAGAGTGAGAAATTAGTTTTGTTCTCCTGCTTTTCGGAAAAGAAAAGAAATTATGCATCAAGCTCTACAAGAGGATGTGACTTTTGATACTCCTTGAATGAATTCCATCAACGTAGTTATGTTAACATGTAGACTTTTATATAATTTTTCCACTAGAATTTATGTTCAGTAATATCCTTAATATAGTTATGCTTTGCTTTTTGTCAGCTTACATGAACTCCAAATCATTCTTGGGAAATTCTTCATTCACTAAACATAGTTTTCATTGAAGTTCTATATAAAAAATACTAATTAAAGCTAAGTTAGTGGCTTACTTCTAAATTTGTCAACCGTTTTCTATGCATTAGCATGGGTGCAATCATATTATCTTCATGCAATCATATTCTCAGCTGTTATTAATCTGTGTGATTTAATGGAATCTATTTAAAATCATGCCAATTTGCAATGGACAAATATTTGGTCCAGGAGAGGCAATAAAACAAAAGTACTATACAATTCACATTGCTGGCTAGTGGACAGCAATAATCATTCTTGAGCACTTACTCTCCTTTTAACCTCACTCTTTTCCAGAGTGTTGTGTATTGCAATAATTTTACTATTTAATGAGGCTTATTATGATGAAAAAAAAAAAAAAAAAAGTAGCCCCAAAATAATTTTGGCAATTCAATAAGACTAATTTAACTTCTACAGAAGATGAGGAAGAAAGAAGGAATAAAGAGGGTTGAAGATCGAATGTTAAAAAGAAGAAAAAAAAAACAGAAACAAAAGAGGTTTCATACAAGCTCGATACGGATGTCAAAATTTCTATAAGCAAGTTGTCTGCTTATTTTCCCAATAGATATTCTCAGTGTCTTTCTGTTTGCAGTCTGTGAGGGAGTAGATTGGCTCAGTCTACTTTTGCTACTTCCATTCTTATCTTTCAAGATCGCTTTGCTTCTTTTATTTAGAAATTTTTGTCTTTCTTTACTTTTTAGTTTAATGCGTTTCAATAAAAAGACTATTCAGGATTTCATTTGTATAGATCAGTATTTTGTGTTTAGAAAAAAAAGCAAAAAAACTTAAAGATTTACTGGAATGTACAGATAAGGAGGAAGGGGAAGATGGAGGAAAAGGGAAGTGAAGTGAGAGACTTCACATGTGAATGTGCCTGTAATTTTATTTCTAAAACATTTGCTTGGATAATATGAGGAAACTTGTATTACAGATCCTGCTCATGTTAGTAGTACAAATTAGTTAAATATCGATTGGAAGAATAACAGTATTTCCCTGCTATAAGTTGTCTTGCCATACTTGCATTTTCCTCATTCAGAAGGGAGCATGATTAAAGGGAAAAATCAGCACTGCACCATTATTATTATTATTATTATTGTTATTATTACTCTGATTTGTACCTACTGAATTCAACAGTGCCCTTCAGCTTCTCTATCACTTTATAGGTATGTGTGAAGTAGTTGTTCTAGTCTTTCTCCCTGTGGCATAAGAGATAATTTCTCATTCCTATTGGTTAAACAAAACAAGTTAAATATCTTGAAGTGTATGATGAGAAAAATTCATTCTCAGCTGTTATGCCTAATATCTTCATAAATCTTGTCTTCTTGTTTAGGTCTCATTAATGAGAAAAAGCGATAATAATGTACCTCTTTGGGAGGTTTTAAGAGCATTTCTCCACTAGTCCACCTAATTTAAAGGGACTTTATGTTAAGAGCAATGTATAAGTAAATCTCTTCTGTTAAACAATGCACTTTAAACTGTGGTACATCATCAAAACAGTAAAATAGTGAGGTCACCATTTGAAGAGTCAGCAGTCACTGCAGTGTCTGAAAGACTTCTGTTTCATTTTAAACAAGAAATAGCCCTGTCAGATATGTGGCAGCCAAAGGTATTTTAATGATGACCACTGCAACCTCAAAAAATACTATAAACAAAATCTTCAAAAAAGACTACTGTCTACACAGTTCATTTTAATGAATGCCACAATCATCCTGTAAGTTGCAACTCCTTTTAAACAGAAGTATTTCATGATGTCATATTCACGAAATAGAAATTTGATGGTGCTATGAAATGCAAACATTTCTCGGACTCATGAAACCCACATTCATTAAATTCTTGCCTTACTCCAGACAACTGATATGAGGTTTTAAGAGTCAAGATACTTTCAAAACAGAGGGAGTCAGTGGTTCTGTTGCATTAGCAAGTAGTGTACATGACTGGAAATAGGCTAAAGACATGAGATGCACGCTGTGTATGTTGCAGGAGCTTCTGACTGAATTATCTCTAGGTGGGTTTCATAGACACAATCTATGTTTAAACCTAGAATGCATTATTTTTGCTCTTTCGCTTTCATCTGAAAGGGATCCAGCTCATGCACATTGAAATTGCACCACAGTACAAAGTATTAAGGGCTTCTGGGAGATTCACTTTAAAAGTGTGTGGCTGGCTTTCATTGAATTATCTGTGTAGAAGCATCCGTGATGGCCACTTCCATGCTTCTGAGCTATATTTATATACTTTTAAGTATTACTTAACGTAAAGACCCGTCTGGACCTCTCAACCATTTGACCATTGTAACAATAGATTTGTTCCTTTATTTTTTGTCTCTTGTGATACTGCTACATCTGAACAGACTAAATGTAAACAAAAAATGCTAAATGCTGAAATACTGCATGGCAAAATGAAGGCAATCTACTTTTTTGCAGCTACTTTGCCCTGGTTTTGTAACTCCTAAAAACATTGGTACTGGAAACTCCAACCACTGTTAGTACAGATTTTGTTTCCTCTGTAATTGAGAGCCTTAGCAAAAAAACTGCCCTTAGCAGGGCACTCTCTTCTTAAGAGAATAAAAGAATATGTCAAAGTTGCAAGACTGAATTTTTCATCTTAAGTATGTGTCAGTTTTGTTGACTGTTCAAAGTACATTCACCAAATCTTCAAAAGTTAGTCTTGAAATGCATTTAATAGTCTATGAGGACAGGGTGACTCATACATTGCAAAAACTGTCTCATAATAACTTCTTTTTCTTAAGCAGATGTGATGTTACATAAAGGGTGACAAGTTCATTTGATCCCATGAGAGTATAAAAAAATCCCAAAGCTCACAAAAATTGTCTCTAAGTATTTAATTTCTACTTCCCAGAATCTGTCAGTTACAGTTCAAGTTTCTCTTTTTATTTTTTAAATAATTTTCAGTATAGGCTACACTTTTATATGTCGTTGAGAATTTGATTTCATCCTTATCAATTGCAGGAAGGACACCAACAGACAACTTTAGAGCTGTATGTTTCAATCGAAGCATTATATAGTGTATGTTTTATTGATGACCTAGTGTAAAAGTTAAGAATGGTCAAAAATGTGATGTATAAGGTACGACTGAAGAAACACATAACAGAAAGGTCATTTTTACTTCAAAGTCTATGTACAAATCACAATTAAAAACCAGAGCAGATTGATATAGTGTAAAACATACAACACCTAACAACAAACACAACAAATCACTAAAATTATGTGATGTAAGAGCTACCCAGAAATGCTAGGGCTCATTAAGGAAAAAAAAACAAAACAAAACAAATGATGGGTCTGATAATCCTTAATAAAAAAGATGGATTTTTTTCTTTATGATTTCCGTAGCTATCCACGTGTTTAAAGGAAAAACACATAACAAAACTAACTTTTTTTTTACTGCTGAAAGAGAAAAAACAGAGGGTTTGAACTCGGCACCAACCTACCTTACACTTTATATCTTGCTTAGAAGAATTTGCATTAATTACAGTCATTCTGCAAAAGGTAATTAATCTCTTTTTACATGCTGATTAATTTTATTTGAGAGGAAGACAACGTATGAGAAGTATAGTGGTGAGAGAAATACTTTTAGAGGGGTATTTTCAGAGCATCACCATATTTTAAAAAGATCTCATGACATCACTACGACATTACAACATACGGTCAAATTTTGTATGGGACAAATCTGTATGTATGTGGAAAATGTATGGATATGCATAGATTTGCTCTGTACTACCATTATTCCTAATTAAAACCACCACCACCAAAAATTCAAAGTTATTTCTGTTTCTATAGTATAGCCAAATATATGAAAATTATTAAGTCTTAGTGGGATAATCTGGATATAGTTCATATCAGCTTGTCTCCAACCCAAATACGTGTGCTAAAGCACTGTAATCAAGAACAGCCTTACCTGTATTTTCTAATACTGTATTTGCTTAGCCAAGAGGTTCACATAAGACTGTGAGCAATATGATCAAGAGAGGTGAATCTGATTAGTTCTGTGTAGAGTAATCATATGAGTACCACAACTTGAAAGAAGATATACATACATATATATATATTCACCTGTGTACATGACAGACATGTTCAGTCACAATGCTGGTACAAACAGGCATATTAACCATGACAATATATATTAATGCTATTTAATATCAGTGATCTCTGACCCTCTTTTGGAGACCTTAATAGTTAATATGGTAGAGAAAAACTGTAGTGTCCAAAGTCTGGTTTAGCTTGCTATTTCCTTGTCCCTGGCATATTCATTTCGTGTTGTCTATTCCAGAGATATGAGGCATCCAGTCTAAACTCCATCTGTGAAACAGAAGGCTGTCATGTCTTTGACAGGACAACTCTCGTCTGCTCATATCATCAGAATTACGGTCCTCCTTCTCTGCATGATGTGTTGAGTGGAATCATACAGCTCTGTATGATTTAGGGGGTCTGATTATTCATCACCAGAAGAAGGAGTAGAAGTAACAAATTAAAAAGATGGAGAATATTACATCGTCATCCTCATATTTTTTTGTATTTTCTCCTACACTATTAATTTTTAGTGAATAATGGCAAAGCAAAAGCATAGCTACTGCAAGAGATGCAGTAAGTACATTAAAACAAGTCTTAATTCAACATTTCTTAAAAAAGTCAGAAAACAAATCTACAAAGAAAATGTAGTAATTGAAATTCAAATGTGATACAGCATAAGCAAAGTCAAAATTTTTTCCCAAGAAAAAAAAAAAAAAGAGCCTACTAATCCTTGGAATTTTTGTTCTTGAAATACCTTCAGTGGGGTTTTAAATTATAATTTGCCTAACGGCAGTGTCTTAGCCAAATCTGAATCAAGATCTTGCTTTTCAAGCATCATACTTAATAATAAGAAACCTTTGTACTGAATATCTGATAATCTGAAAAGACAAAGTGGTAGGAGGAATAAAATTACTCCCATTTTTCTGATAGGGGCTTTGGCAACCAAGACATCAAGTAACTTGGTCAAAACCACATGAATAAGTTGGAAAAAGTGTCAGAATCTGAAGTATCCTCCTTCTGACTCACACCTCTGTCCACGAAAAACATTAGTTTTTCTCCAAATATCCATTATTTAATATTTTGTGTTAGGCCTTAAATGTTTCAGTTTCAGCTTTGTGTGTTAGTGAGTCTCTTTGATATTACTGTTGTTAAGTCATTTGTGTATGGAGGATAACTGCTATGGATGTTTTTCGTGAGTACTTAATACATATACTTCACAGAAAAAGAATGCAAAGACATAAAGAGAAAAGAAATTGAACCATTCAAACCGTTGAATCATTTCTCTGTAACTTCTGAGAGATTTTGGTATAAACTATAGTACAAATTATTACCTGTGGAAAAGATTTTAGTACAGACAAACACAAAACTGATTATAATTTCTAAGCATGGATATATTTCTCATAGAAAAACCCTACTATTGAGATGAAACAAAGCCAAAGGAAATTTATTGGTGCACCCAGAGGATGGAACTTTTCAGGATACTCTCTTTAAATTAAGATCCAGAAATTTTAATATTTCTTAGGAAATTTTAAAATACAATATACTCAACCAGCCGGAGTTGATATAAAAGAAGGACATATATTTTCTATTACTCAGTAATTATTTTATTAGTTTCACTGATTATTGTTTTCAAGTTTGCATATAACTGTGTATTTATTTAAAACACAGTCTCGACTGAGAATAAATCAATTAAGTTATGTGCAACAGAAATCACTCACAAGACTATAAACTAATATTCTGATTTAACAGAAAGCCCAAACCAAGAGATATTCTTGATCCTGGATTCCTTGAAAAAAAATATTTTAAATTCAAACATTGTTGCAAAACACAAATGTTATCTTTTGGCCAGCTGTTATTAAATAACTGTCTAGAAGCTGGGACCTATTTATTTACTTGAAAAAAAGTGGAAGCAAAGCAGGAAGAACTGAATGAAACCACATTCAGCCTTCAGGCCCTCGTCTGAGAAAGCTTCTGAGCTCACGTGTATTTATTCTGGCTGAATTCTAGTGTGAGCTTAAAATTAAGCTCCAGTTTAATTCCCAATTACTTCATTTTTAAGTGGTAGTTTGCTGCAATGAGACCCAAATGCACAGAAGGAAACAACAAGTGAGCAGTGACATAAACACATATACTTGGAAACTAAATGCTCAGAGGGCAGAAATGAGAATAATGAGCTGAATTTGTGGTATGAAGCAGAGTGTGTACAGAAAGGGGAAGGTTATTGTCATTAAATATAGTATAATTTCTTGCAGCTGATGATTAAAATATTATGTGATTCTCACATGCCAAGCTTGTTTAAATTATGTTACTGTAAGCCAAAGATAAAGTACAAAGAACCTATGGAAGAACATAAAATATGTCTGACTGATGCAAATTTCAGGAGTCATCATCCACAAAGCATGGTAACTAGGACACATAAACATTTGCATTTCCATCCCTAGCTTTTTTTTTTTTTTTTCAGTTTTCCCCCACTAGTAGTTTGGGATTTCATCATTCTTCAGGAATGGCTTTTGTTTTTTCAAAAATTTTATCTGTGCTCCTGGCCTAAGGGATATATGTGCAACACATTTCACAAACTATAATTAGATAGTAAACGTGATCACTTCTACAGTGTGATTCAGAATGCTTTGGTCGTTCTGAAAAATGACATGCTTCTTAATGAATGTTAATTGTATTTTCTCATGTGAGGGACCACTTAGAAATACAGTTGCCCTTTGCCTGTATAGAGTTTCACTTACATTTATATCCTGAAGAGCTCCTTATACAGCTTAACATGTAATAGTGAACATCTGTTGCTCACTGATGGAGACTGTTTGAAACAGAACAACTTCATATTGTAAATTTTTCCCAAATTAAATTATGAATGCAATACAGTTCATGTTGCATATATTTACTAAGTGAAAACATTATTTTGCAATTCTGACTTAATGTATTCTCCCTGTGTTTTGTGAAAAGATCTGGTGCTTTGATTCTGCAGTCTGTCAATCTATAAATTTATGATTTCACTAGGACTGGATATGTCTTTTTGTTTTTCTTTAAATGTCTTTTTGACTGTCCCCTTTTTACTTAATCTGTAGTAAACTAACAGATTTACTTAGCATAGTATTTAACAAAAAACTTGCTTGACTTCTCACCTATAAATATATATAAGACTTATAAAAAAGTCATTTCTTGCCTTTCATATAGCAGTAGGCCCCACATAAACATATTTTAAAATTAATTAATTACCATTATTATTATGAAAAATAAGTCATTCTAACATGGAACGTTTACTTCCTTTTTTGCCTTCACTTCTCTTTTTCTCTGTAAGATTCAGCTCAACAAATATTTATTTACTCTTCTACTTTAATTTTATTTACAATACACATAATGAAATTATAACAGAGCAATCATCATTGAAACCTTACTGGAAGTCATACAATTAATTATCATACATTATAACTCCATGTCCTCTTTCTATCCTTTTTTCAGAAAAAAATAGAATAACAGCTATATACTGGAATTTTAATTTGCTTCTCCATTTTAATATAAGCAAAAGATCCTTCTTGGTTCTTCATTCCTGTAATGGACTCATATATTTTATAAAATATATTTCATTCTTAGTTTGATCACTGAAGCTAATGTATGCACAAGCTCACAATCTGGGAGGCTTAGAGGGACTGAATTCTGTCCTCAATTCAGGCAAAAAGCCATGTCTGGGCAATGTCATTTACATTAATTATTATGTTGTTCCACCATAGTTTCAATTACTGGTTTTTATTGCTTCAACTGGTTTTAGTGGATGGCTTATGCCCTAAGTAGATTTAGTATTGGTCAAGGATGTATGGGATAGAAATTCTGCCTGCATTCCCCCTCTTGACCTAGCTAAGAAGGTCATTAGAATCCTGTCACTCACAAAATGCAGAGCAGCTCTGCCACTACCACCAGAAAATCTCAGTTATCACCTAACAGTCTTCCCAATATCTGGTGTAGATTCCAACAACACAATATAGAATGGGACAGATAACTTCTTCATAGAGCAGGGCTCTCAGAAAAATCTTTCTAGTCTCTGTCTCGCATGACCAAATTTTACCTAAGTGGGTGTTTCTGTGTGAAAACCATTCTCAACTCCACAAGACAGATGATTAGTAACTCACTGGTCAGTAAGTTATATTCCTAATAGGAAATAAATGGATTTTGTTTGCCTAACTGAAAGTTAATATCATTACATTATCTTTTTAATTTATTTGGGTTCTTTTCTCCCAGAGAAGTTATATATGATTTTGTATTTCAGAAGACACCATAATTTTTGAGTTTATTGATGGAAACCAGTAAAAACCTGTTTAATGGAAACCTGTGATTTTTTTATATAATTCTAAATCACTAATCGAGACATAATTATTATTATTACCTCTTTTATTAATTATTAAAATGTGGAATTTCATTGCCCAGACCACCTTCTCTGCCTTCTTTTGAACAATTTTGATGGACAGGGTTTGCACGGCCAACTTTGGTAATGAGGAGGAAGCTTCCTCCATATCCAGCAGAGCAAATCCCTGGTAGCTCCAAAGATGCTGGTCAGTGATTGGCCAGTCAGACATGGTGTTAAAGCCTCTGTGAAAACATACTTAAGAAGAAGAGTAAGGGAAACAAAAGAAAAAATATTACTGTGTTATACTTGTGGCCAGAGAAAATGATGGGTGAGAACATGTGAGATGAACAACTCTGCAGACACCCAGGTCAGTGGAGAAGGAGGGGCAGGAGGTGCTCCAAGTGCTGGAGCTGAGCTTCCCCTGTGAATCCATGAAGTCCATGGTGAGGCAGCTGTGTCCCTGCAGCCATGGAGGACCACAGGGCTGCAGAGATCCACCTGCAGCCTGCGGAGGAGATGCACACCAGAGCAGGTGGATGCCTGAGAGGAGGCTGGGAACCCATGAGAGGCCTGTGATGGAGCAGGGTCCTGGCAGGGACCTGCAGACCTGTGGAGAGAGGAGCCCACATTGGATCAGGTTTGTTGTAGGACTTGTGTCCCTGTGGGGAACCCAGACTGGAGCAGGCTGTCCTTGAAGGACTGCACCCCGTGGAAGAGTGACCCACATGGCAGCAGTTTGTTTCCCATGGGTTGGACCCATGTTAGAGAAGCTGGTGGAGAATTGTCTCCTGCGAGAGGGCCCCCATGCTGGAGCAGGGGAAGGACTCCTGTCCCTGAGCAGCAGCAGATACAACGTGTGATGAACTGACCATAAACCCCATTCCCTGTCTCCCTTCACTGCTGAGAGAGGAAGTAGAGCTGGGAAGGAGGGAGGGGTGGGTGGAAGACCTTTTTAAGTTTTGGATTTGGGTTTTTTTCCTCATTATCCTGACCTGATCTTGTTTGTAATAAATTCAGTTAATAACTCAAATTCTAGCTTGTTTTGCCCATCATGGTATTCAGTGAGTGATCTCTCTCTGTCCTTATCTCAACCCATGGACCCTTTGTTGCATTTTCTTTTCCCTCTCCAGATGCAGAGGGAGTAAGAGAGAGGCTTGGTGGGGGCCTGGAAGCCAGCCAGGATCAAACCCACTACAACAGTAAACAGCTGACTTTCATCCAAGACAAAGGCAAAAGCAAGGATGTTGAAGAATAAGGATTTTTGGCAAGATATTATTTTGGCATATTAGGATACAAGAAGAATGTAGAAGACCAGATGGCTCTTCTCTTTAAGGAACCCAAGTGCAGAGGCTGGCAGTCAGTTCAGGGATTTGATTCCTAACTGGCATAACCAAAAGAGCTTCAAGACATGAAAGACAAAAAATGGATAGATGTTTTGAGGGCAATGCTTCAAAAGAAATAGACCGTCTTTTGCCCTAAGAAGGACAAAAGAACATAGGAGGTTTCTCTCTGAATCTTTTTTGCCATTAAATGCAAAGGATATGTCTTTTTGTTTGTTGAACTGAAAGTTAAAACTCTGCTTAAAAAATTTGCATGAGGATTTTTGGTACATTTGCTGTATCTTGTGGTGTCAGCCACAGCAGCATGCAAACTTGGGCAATGAAGGAGAAAGAACAGAAACTCATGTAAACAGGTATATTTCTGAGCCAAAGAGTTTGAATTATCACTGCTTGGTACATTGCATATTAGATATGTTTTGGTTTTTTTCCAGTAGAAGAAGAACCTGACACTGAAAAGTGAGAAATGGGTGACTTCTATTGTGTACAGGCACTTTAGGAAAATCAAATTATTTGCTTTACTGTCATCTTTTAGAACTGCATTTTTAAATGTTGTCTGTGTTTTATATTTGGAACTCTTGGAATTATTAAGATCACTAAAAAATTGAAAGGGTAGTAAATGTAGGTAAATCAGCACAAAATCTTATTCAAAAAGACATGTGGAATAACTTCTAAACTACCCTGGGCAAACTCTTGGTTCAAGAAAGAACACTTCTAATGTTTGTGTAATTAGTGTCAGACATACTAAATTATGTAAGATTAAGCATTTTTTATGAAATTAAATATAAGTTTAAGTTCTTATGTCATTCAAGTGAAAAAGGGACATTCTTGCCTGTCTGTGTTGATCTGGATTTCACGCAGTTCACTTTAGAATCACTGTTGATTTTGTCATATTTATATTTTAAGGTCTTCCACAATTTCTGCATAGTCACCAAAGCTTTATATATTCCCTGGACAAACGTATAATCTAGTAGAATGGCATTTCTGTATTTTATTACTAACTTTCACACTTATCCTTGAAAAGACAGATTAAATCATATTTGTCATCTTATTTTCCACACTACTTACATGATAAAAGCTATTTAATAGATTTTATGAGGACAGAGAACAGTATGACAACCATTTAGTTTGATCCTGAATAAGAAAGACTACAGGATTTAGTGAGGTTACACACTTAAATAAGTAATCTTGTGCTACCACATTTTTTTCACAGGTCTTTCAGAAATTTAAGTGATAAAGGACAATAAACTTTTGTATACAGTTCCTATGACTAGTTCAATAATAATAAAAACAGGAAAAAAAATGTGTTCAGGAGAGGCTGACTAAGGCTAATAGCCTTCCCTGAATATTAAGGCCCATCTGTGCACTCAGGGCCCTGATTTCTCAGAATATTTTTGTAGATGTCTTCTAAACTCAGATTTTGGGTATCTTATATGAAGTGTGGACATTAGAACTGGATCCTGTATTCCAGTGTTATTCTATTAATTCCCTATTAGTTTGTTATCCCTCTACCAATACAGAAAAATAAAATATCCAGCCTCAAAGCTATTATGAATGGTGTTACATAGTGTTCAGTACCTATGCAAATATGAATTTCTAATATTTTCCTGATGCATAGATTTAAGGCTACAGGATCCATCCTCTAGGTGTGAAATTTGTGTTCCTGATTGTATCATTCTTTAATAACTTTGCTAGAACATATTTTATAATATAGCGACCCATTTATTTATTTAAACCCTTTTCATCTAACATCATGTTTCTTATTTACAAACATAATATGTGGTCTGTGGTTTATTTATCAGAGAATTTTAGTATGCCCCGAGTTTTTTTCCAGGGATTCATACTTAGCATTGTATTTATTTGGTACAAGAAATAAGACAAATTATGCTAGTTTTATGACTTGCTGGTAACCTAAGATAAGGAAAGGTTTTAGTACTTATCTGATCTGCAAACAGTTCTTTTTTCCACTGGCAAAGGCAGTCTACCTGCTGGAAGATAAAGCTGATGGAGTTTGTGTCCTTAATTCAGCTCTAAGACTTAAAATCAATTGAGTTAGGGAAGACTGATAAAGTCATTCTAGTAAAGGTAAGATACCATGGATTTCCACGTATACTTGATCGAGCCCCTAACTGCTACTGCTTCACAGGGATCTGCAACATGCATACCTTCCACAAATATGTGCAAATATTGCTGACTATCAGTTACCTCTTCTGTAAGAAAAGCATGTTTACAACCTGGAGATTTGTGCATTTTTTTGCTTCTCTTAAATGCTTAACTATGAATTACCAAAAAACCCCACCCACATAACACAAAACTAATGGTTAATATATTGATTTTCCAAATAAAATATCAGTACCGAAGATGCACAGGTTATCTATTACCATGTTAAGCTGTATGAAAATGACAACAAAAACATTTTACAAATATTTTGCAAAATCAAAGTTCATACTAACCTAATTTCAGTCTTTTAAGCACATTTCTGTGTGTCATGAGCATCAGTTCATCTTTCTTCATAGCTCTGCACAGCACAAAAATACTTTTTGCCTTTCCACATACATGAATTGAAATGGATTATTTGAAGCTAACGTAAGCAAATAATAAATAATATGCAATGTGTAATATCTCACATACTTTGTAATGTAAGACATATATCACACACGTAGTGTATAATATATGATATATTAAACTCAAATAACTAGTCACCAGTTAGTTTGTGATTTCTGATTTTTCTACAAACTTTACTTGGAATCATAGAATGGTTTAAGTAGAAAGGAAGAGCAATGAGCAGGAACATCAAGTAGATCAGATTTTTCACAACATGACCTTGGACACTTTCAGAGATGGGGCATGTACCGTCTCTCTGGGCAACCTGTTACAGTGTTTCGCTGGAAAAAAATTCTTTCTTATATCTCATCTGAATCTCTCCTCTTTTAGTTTAAACCCATCAATCCTTGTCCTACCACTACAGGTCCTACAAAAAGATCCTTTTTTTCACCATCTTTCTTATAAACCTCCTTTTGCTGAAAGGCTGCAATAAGGTCTCCAAGGTATATCCCAAAATTAAATTTTTAAATATGACTAAATTTACACAAAAATAATTATTGTCATTCTGGAAAAAACATTTAAAACACCAAAATGAATACATTATGAGAAGAAAAATACCTTGCAGTGTATGTGGGGTACTTTTATGAAGAGAAGGTTGACAAATATGGAATTAAATCAGATTCACAAGCCTGAGCCCAAGACACAATGACCAATTCATTATTACCTTCCGAAATACAGATGGCATTAACCTCTCAGGACACTTTCTTGGTTTTTCCCTTGTTCCTTACATAGAATTGCACTGTCTGTTTTGGTAATCTCCCTTTGGGTGTGAATTTAAGGTTACAGTTATATTTTTCCAACTTCTACCATTCCATCCCTTCAAGGGGTAAAGTAACTAAAGATAGACTCATAGGATTATTTAGGTTGGAAAAAATGTCGAAGATCATTGAGTCTAACTGATAATGTAGTACTGCCAAGTCCACAACTAAACCACATTACCAGGTGCAACTCCAACACTAAAGGTAACTGAAGATTTACTAAATTACCAGTGCTGAACAGGTTCAAGGTTCCATGATTTCGAAATTGTATTTGGTCGAATTAGCTGTATGTGTGATTCCTAATGCTTGTATCTGTTCTTGTTTATGTTTTTATTTGAACAAATATGTTTTATTAATATTAAATTACATTATTAAATATATTTAATAAATAATTAAAGTGGGCTTATATTGTCCTAGACACTGTATACACATAGTGGATGTAGATCACACTGCTCAAACATTCAGTCTACGTATGTAGGCTAGAAACAGAGGTGCACATTGGAGGTATGACTAAAATGATCCACTGCTGGTAGAACAATGTTGATCATAAATGTAATTGTATTGGGTGAGCAGAGAGAATGAGGACAAAGAAGGGGATCAACTAAAATAAAAGTGGAAAGTAAAAACAGTAGGAGAACTAACACAGGAGAAGACAGATGATGCAAGCTTGAAAACAGGAGAGAAAAGTCTAGAAGTGATTGTTGCAAGAAGGAACGACTCTTTATTTGAGGCTTAGTAACTTTTTTTTTTTTTCAGTTTTAACCAAGAAGATATAGAAGAAGAAGTGAAAGGAAGAGAAAGAGACATTTTCATGAGAGACATGCAATCTATTACATGGTCTTAGTACAGTCAGAGTTAGGAAGCCTTACATCAACTGTTCTGCTTCTGTTTAGAGCCAATATTTCCCTCACCCTTGTTCCATTGAACAGCGCTTAGTTTTACCAGCTTCTGAAAGAGATCCTTTTAACTAAAGCCTAATTAGAATCAACTTATCAAAAATCAGGTGCATTTGGACTCAGTACCTCTAACACTTTCAGAATAATAAATAATTATATGTTTCCAGACCAATTATTCCAAGTGAGTACAACATTACCTAATTATCAGACATCAAACATATATGCTTTACTACTTGATTTTTTCAAGGGCACTCAAGCATGACAACAGCAACACACATAGACAAGTTCAGTGGACTAATTAGCCATTGGTAATGAAAAGAAAATATTGTCAAGGACTCTTTTGTACACAAGCTCATTTGTTGGTGAGTGGAAAGACACTCTGTTTCTATTATAATATTAGTTTCTCTTCAAGAAAGTATAATAATGTAACAGAAAATAATTGAGAAGGCAGTTTAGAATGCCAACAAACCCCTTGCTAGATTTGCCAAATTTCATAATACAATAAATATCCACTGCACCTGGATTTTATAGCTTTTTCCAGATTGAAAACAAAAAGAATATGCAAGAATCCTACAGAAGTAAAATGATAACTATGGCTGGTGAAATATGTAAACAATGTAACGTTTAGCAAAAAATGTGCTTTCTTTTTAAAACAAAGATTATGAACTAATTTTATGCTTCTATTCCAAACTAATAGGAAGCCTTGCACATAACAGGAAATGAAGGTTCAGATGTAATTTATTTTTATAAAATTTTATTTGTTGGTAATATCTTAATGCTATATAATTTCTCACACAGTACTGATTCCCTGACAAATCTAGAACTCTAAAAATTCTTAGTAAGCTCCTGTGTGAATGTCTCTGCTGGAAAGTCTTCCTTTAATTTCTTTTCCCCTATAGTGATGATATGTTAGCAAGAACCAAGTTCACAAAACAGCAGTCTTAACTTTTAATTTTAACGAAACAGGTTCCATTTGAAAATATTATCTCACTATCTCAACACTCTGTACATTTGCAAACTTATATCTAGTCAAGGTGAATTAATAGTATTGATACAAATGCTACAACTGCATTCTGCTTCATAATAATTTTCTGAACAAACTGAAATTCTACTGTCCATAAACTCTAAAGTATAGAAAAAATATTTTCATTTTTATGTTGTTTTGTACTTTATCTCCATGTACATCTTAGAGATGTTTTGGTTTTTGTAAATTTAATTCTTACTAAACAAAAGAAAATACAAAAATGCTGCTGACAACTGCACAGAATTGTAAAAGGAACCTGAAGGTACATTGTACCTTTCCAACAAGACAAACTGTAGTTAATGTTAGTGAAGAACAAGCCTGTGACAGACAATAGTTTGTGTGTCAAACTGTATGTATGAGGAATGTATAGCCACAGGCAAGTCAGTGTCAGCAGTGGCACCTGGGGACAACAATGTATCACAAAGAAAGGAATCTGAAAGAGGCTAAGGCCCAAATTGTGCACTTGTGGCTTAGAGACAGCAGTCAGCCAACAGGAGTGTTTAATTCATTTTCACATGGGGCAGAAGAAGATGAAAGACTCCACAACCACCTTCTCTTTTGGAAAGAATCCCTGATAACAGAGGGAACAAGCAAGGCGAAAGAAAACAGATGTCTTTCTACCATGCTCAATAAATTTGTGTTATATTATGCACAGTCACCAGGATACTGATAGTCAGATTTTTAGAATGTGAGTCTTGCAAAAAAAAATGTAAGCAAATAGTCTCCTTTAAAAATTAAAATCAGCAAAAGCAAAACAGACGTTCTAAATTTCACTAGTTGCCAGCATGTTACCAGTCATTTTCTACATGCCCCTCTTCTAGTGGGCATCATTACATGTTCTGAAAAGAATATGTTAAAATTCAAAATTTTCTGAGGCCATCCTTCATATAATGATATATACATGCTTGTGTTTCTGTTCTCATAATGGCCAAAGAGGTTTGGCCAAACTCCAGGTCTGCATGTCCTGAGTTACAGGAAAGCTATTTCTTCAGTCATTGTTTTAGTGGGTTTGGCTCACTGCTGATGAGAGCAGCTTTCGAGGTGGCCTGGTTAGAAGGTGAAGCTTACTGAGCAAAAGATCATGACTGTTGAAAAGTACTGAGGAGAAAGGACTGACAGAGAAAGGACTCCCAGGCTGAAACTGCCAGCATGGGAACTAGGCCTAGGAATGATAAACGTCCTTGAAGTACAGCTTGGTACACACACACTTGACAGCTTCTGAGATACCACTGACAAGCACAAAAACAAGGCACTATTAGAGCAACTTATTGTCTGAAAAAGTGGAAAAATGTCTGGAAAAATAAAATTACTCTGAAAGAACAGAAAATGCTGTTATCTACTGGTTGTTAAGCCTAAAAATATCAAAATTAAATGCCTCTATTGTCTGCTTTAAGTAGTATGTCGTATGCTGTCTTATATCTCTATAACAGGGCATTTATTTTTATCTAAAATGGAGTCTCTCTAAGAACTCCCCACAACACACCTACTTTCCCTTTCTTAAACAGATTGAATTCTCCATGTAACTTTTTACGAAATCTTGGACTTCCACTGAGAAATCCTGTCTGACTCCAGACTCTGAGACACAGATCATAATTGAAGTGAGATTTTGTCTGTTACCTTGTTGCACCACATTTTTGGGGTTCATTTTTTTTTCCCTCCTACCTCTGGGATGGTTGGATCCCCATCTAGAATCAGTTTATCCTTCCCTTTGGGATTGTTTTTCCTCTTCTGAAATCTGTCCAATTCACTTGATAGTGATGAGATGTTTATTTCCCAGTTAGTACTCTATTATACCTGTTGCTGAACTATTGATAAGTTGCTTCAGCAATGATAAGTTTATGTAAGAGTGTATGTCTACCTGGCTGTTGCTGTTATTGCTTGTTGCTACATGACTGATTACTGTTATTATTGATTTTTGGCATACTTTTGATTGATCTTATATCAATGAATGCTGATGGTAATTTTTAATAGTTTGAGATATATATACTCAGTCTGTTAACCATAGGTATACTTGTTAGTGGTGAGTTTTGTGATAATTTATGTGGTAATGGTGATTCATGTGTTATTTGTGGTAATCTGTAATATAGTAGAGAAATTGAAAGGATAAAGTCTGTGTCCTTGTGTATTAGAGAATCCTACTAACCCTTTGTTGTGAACTTTATACATCTGGAGAGCAGTAAGACTTTAGGTTTTGACAATCATTAAACCCAATGGATACAAGCTTCTTTGTCAAAAATACTGACTAAAATGAAATGAATGATTGTTTAGACAGCATCACTTCAAACATTCACAAGTAACTATTGAAACAGAGAGGTGTTTTCTTTTTCTTTGAGTTGTCAAAAATTTGAGGGTGTATCAACAATTTCATAATAATTTCAATAAATAGAAGTAATTTGAATGCAGTGTTTGAATATTCAAAAACAGGAGGGGGGGATGTTAAACAAGTATTGGAAAGAATTAACTATGGATAAGATGGAGAGAGGATTAGCCACTATCCTTATCTACATCTACATCTAATGTAAAAAAAAAAGACATGATACACCAAGTCAACATGGAAAAAGGACATTTTTCCTCAGTCCTAAACTGAAATGTTAGTCAAAATTTATTAAAACCTGTAGCTAAGTAAATCGCATATTACATAAGCTCTCAAATGAGAAGTCTAAAAATATTTCTTACAATATAAGATTTCAGAAAACAAGGTGAATGTGATTTTTAAAAGACATTTGAAACATTTTGTTGAGGTCAATTTTTATGGGTTATCTAGACTGTGATACTTATGTCTGAAAATAGCAAGTTTCATTAAGTCTTAATTATTTAAAAGAAGTAAAAGTGACAGAATTGGTTCTTCAGTAAAGAAGACATTGTAGACTACTATCATCTCTGAGACAAGGTCCCATTCAGTACATTAATGTACTCAAAAATTATCTATATAGGAATTCAAAGGCATGACAAAAAATTATGATAGATACTTAGAGCAAATTTTAACTTATACATTTACATATATGTGTTGGATCATATTTCTGGTTAAATCTGTGGATTTTATGGTTTTCCTCTTGTTACAGAGTTTTTTACAGTAACTACATATGTGTGTCTTGACAACACAGTACTCTCTAAAAGGCCTCTGTCATTCTTTCTTGTATACAAGAGGGTTCTAAAGGACTTTTTGCACTTCTCTTCATACAAGGTTACGGTATTCTACAAATCATACATTACTTATCTGACACTACCTCTACTTAAATAAAACCAAATAGATGAGACAAAAAAAAATCACAAGAACCTATGATAAGGTTAACCATGAGTGGGTAAAGGGAAGGTGGTGTTTGCAGCCTTTCTGGGTTTTAGCAAAACTTTTAATTCTGTCCCTCTGTACAGGTTTGGACCGGGATAGAATTTTTTTTTTTCACAACAGCTGCTATGTTTGTGCAGAAACACTGTTGATAACATAGGGATGTTACAGCAGTGGCTGAGCAGTGCTTACACTGAGCCAACACCTCACCCCACCCCACCACAAATAGGCTGTGGGTGCAGAAGGGGTTGGGAGGGGGCACAGCTGACCCCAACTGACCCAAGGGGTGTTCCATACCAGATGACACCACTCAGCAATAAGTCTAGTAGAGAGGCTGGCAGGGTGGACACGCTTCAGGGACTGGCTGTGCATTGGTCAGTTGGTGGTGAGCAATTGTTTTCATTTACATCATGAAACACATGACCAATGACCAACCTACTGCAGGGAATGCTTTCCAACACTGTCTCGGCAGTGAGGAAAAGCAAAAGCAGAGTATTTGTCAGAGGTCACCATGATTTCACTTAATTTAAGTGCAATATGAATTAGTTGAATGTTATAAGTCCATGGGGCCTTGTGGGTTTCAGATCAAAGTACTGAATGACCTAGTCAGTGTTATGGCAGACCTCTTGATTATCTACCAATGGTCTTGGGAGGCTGGGGACATCCCCACTGATTGAAAACTAGTCAATGTTGTTCCAATTTACAAGAAAGGCACAAGGAAATAGAAGAGAGTTGGAATGGAATGGAATGGAATGGAATGGAATGGAATGGAATGGAATGGAATGGAATGGAATGGAATGGAATGAAATAGAAAACATCACAATAATATTTCTTGATTTTGACTTTGGTAAGTCTGACACAGTCTCACACAAAATCATTGTTGCTGTTGGTTTGATGGATGCACTTCTTAATGCATGGAACTGGCTGAATGGCTGCATCCAATGTTGCACTTCCCGGCTCTGTGTCCAAATGGAGATAATAGCAAGTGGTGTCCTTCAGGGTTTTGTGTCAGGACTGATAATTTTAAATACATTCATCAATGACATAAACGGATTAAATACAGCCTCAGCAAGTTTTTGGATGACACTAAACTGAGTGATGCAGTTGATATGCTAGAAGGAAGGGATGCATTCCAGAGGGAACCATGACAGACTTGAGGAGTGGTGTAATGTGAACCTCATTAAGTTCAACAAGGCGAAGTGCAAGACCCTTTCTCTGGACTGGGCAAATCCCCAATATCATGACAGACTGGGGGATGGAGGGATTAGGAGCAGCCATGCTGAGAAGGAGTTGGGGATACTGACAGATGAAAAATTTTATGTCAGCTGGCAAGGTACATTTGCAGGCCAGAAAGCCAATAATATCCTTAGCTCATGAAAAGAACTGTGGCAATCAGTTTAGGCAGGCAATTCTTGCCCTCTACTCTGCTCTGGTGAGATGCCACCTGGAGTGCTGCATCCAACTCTGGGGCACCCAGGACATAAAAACATGGATCTGTTAAAGTGGACCCACAGTAAGGTCATGAAAATAATGCGTAGGATGGAATACCTCTCCTGTGAGGAAAGGCTGAGAGGTTTGGGGTTGTTTAGCATGGAGCGGAGACCTTATTTTGGGCTTTCAATATTTAAAGGTGAATATTAGAAAGATGATTTTTTTCTTTTAATGATGGCCACCTATGATAGGACAAAACTAAAAGGGTTGTGAGGCACTGGAACAGGTTGCCCAGAGAAGCTCTGAATTCCCCATCATTAGAAATGTTCTAGGCCAAGCTGGATGGGGCCTTGAGGAATTTGATCTAGTGGAAGGTGTGTCTGCCCATGGAGGGAGTTTGGAACGATATGGTTTTTAAAGGTCCTTTTCAACCCAAGCCATTCTATGATTCTAGAATTCTAAGAACATGAAGCTCATTCTTTTTGCCCTTTCCACAATGTAATAGATTCCATTTCCATTCTCTTTCTCTGTGTTGTAAAATGCAGTATAAAATACAAGAGTTAGAGTTACAGATTTCACTGGGCAGACATTCCAAAACTATCTTCTGTAATTTACTTTTGGTGTCAATGGTTCATGTTAACAATTTAACTATATATAGTGTATCTGTTACCACTTCATGTGATGTTTCAAGTATAGTTGAAAAGATTACACAAGAATACTCTGTAACAGGCACTTTGACTGGTACTCGGAGCATTACTGTACCGCAGTTTTCACAAATACTATTATTGACATTGATACATTGGTACCTCAAATACCCATTCTTCTCATAATGTGTTGTAAGAGTGTATAACAAAGCTTTGCTTCTATCTAAGAAGAAATTTTAGTGTAAGATGAAAGCCACTGTATCAATCAAATCCTGAGAGGGAAAAAATAGAAAAAACAAGCCAAAATAATATGTAGAATCTCTTATTTAGCTCTAGTGTATGCTACAATAAATTCTAAACCACACTTGCATTAGTTGAACTATCCATTATAGTTAATTTACAGTTGAAAAATTACTTCAAAGATATGAGCACAGAAATGTTCAAAATAATGTAAGTTTAATACACAGTGTAACTTCTCTGAACCATGTTTACGGAAGAAATACAATCCAGCTTCCCAGTCTGCTACGAAGGTCATACATATAGCTGTTTTTCTTGAAAACATCAAGTCCTTAAACGGAATTTCAACAACTTTATGCAATTAATTTTGACATGATTTTTCAAATACAAATCTAGTTTGTAGTTTATAATCTATGTTAATGAATTATTTCACATGCTGTGGTATCAGAAATTAGCATCTAGTAACTAGAGAAGGTCAATAAATTCTTTTACCAGCTTGGGCTGGAATACAGCTAATTTTATTCATCGTAGATTGTATTGTGCTATGTTTTTGATTTGTGACCAAGAGAGTGCTGGTAACTGGTATCACTGGTGTTTTAGTTTTCGTTGAACAGTGCTTACTTTAAGTCAAGGACTTCTCATCCTCTCACTCTGCCCAGACAGTGAGTAGTCAGGGGATGCAGGAGAAGCTGAGAGGAGACACAGTTGGGACAGCTGACCTAAATTTACCAAAGGGATACCCCATACCATATTATGTCATTCTCAGCAATAAAAGATGGGGGAGAAGAGGAGGAAGGAGATGATGCTCTGAATTACAATATCTGATTGCCCAAATCTGTTTGCCCCTGCTACATGTGGTGAGCTCTGCTATCCTTGAAATGGCTGATCATCTGCCTGGCAAAAGTAGGCAGTGAATGAATTCCTTATTTTGGTTCGCTTTCGTGCACAGTTTTTGCTTAATCCTTTAAACTGTCCTTATCTCAACCTTCACCATTCTGATTCTTTTCCCCATTGCATTGTGAGGGAAGTGAGCAAGTGGCTGTGTGGCGCTGAGCTGCCCACTGGGGTTAAGCTACAGCAGTCCTTTTTGGAACCCAATGTGAGTCTTGAAGGGTTTGTGATAAGGACAGATTTCAGTGTGATAGACTGAATTCACAGCTGCTGTAAGTGTTCAGCTGTTCACTGCCAGTGTCCTTTGCTTGCCATGGGGCCTGCTTGCCTTATTGTATACAAAAGTCTAGTGCTTGTTAGTGGCTGCTTTCGCTGTTTCCTGTATTGCTTATCTTACGGTGCTGTGCCTGGGAGCATTTTGATAACAGCAACAACAATCTGCCTTGGTTAGCAGATGGACAGGGCATTTTTTCTCTTCCTGTGCTGCTGTACTATACAGGCTGGAACTTGAATGAGAACTCCAGTCAAAGGGAATATGACCTGTGGATAAGTCCACATGGGAACAGGGATGCCTCATAGGCATTGTGTCCATTGATTAAGCCATTTCAGAACATTCCAATGTCCAGAGTTATAGTGTTTGTCTTCCCAAGTAGCTGCTAGGCATGAGGAAACCCTGCTTTTCCTTAAGAAAACATCCTCCTGCAATAGGAAGTAGTAAATGAATTCCTTACATTGCTTTTCTTGAGCATGCATCTTTTGCTTTAATAAGCTTAAGCAACCAGGGAGTGTTCAAGCAGCTCTGTGCTGCTCAGCTGCCTACTGGGGTTAACTTACAACAATTAACAAAGAGACTTTTAAGAATACTTCATTATTTTTGTTTTCCTATTATTGTTCAAATTTGTTGCTTTGTTGATAGAAATGAGCTTTCACTCTCTTCATGTCTAAATTTTGATAAAATTGCAATGAAACAGTGACCCTGTGTTAAAGAGATGAGTTTGTTACTATGGTAATGGTTGAATAATTACAAATTAAGAGTCTGACTTCATCACTAAACTGAAATTATACATGCTTCATATGCATTCCACCAGTATTTAGATATCTCAAATAAACTTTTGGTCTTATTATTCGTGAAAAACTAACTGATTTGAAAAGTGTACCCTGTATTTCTTTAATTTGAACTTGTTTAACAGTTGGGGAATGATGGGAGGAAAGAAAGAAGCTAGCAATGGGATTTCAAAAAGCCTGTCTAGGCATATTCAGGAAATTCACAGTAGAGCAAACATCTGAATTCTAAGACTTGTAATCTAGGGCCAAGTCTATTATAGTGGAATGGTTTAGCATCCTAAATAAATTAATAAAGGATAAATATCTGAGTTTTCTATCCTGTTATCACTTTCCCTGAGGCATTTTTAAGGATTCTGAGGGAAAAGAAAGGATATAGGGTTCCATTGTTACTGATTATACAAATGTATAGTCCTTTATAAGTTATTTCAGGTGTCCATGTCTTTAGTTTCATGTGTGTTTTGTTAATATATATATTTAAAAACAACAAGTAAAATTTGTCTACAATTTTTTAAAATTCTCTGTGAACTCAATGTAAGCAGTTTTAAATTATCAGATCATATGAATACAGAAAGAAATTTAAAAAACAATTGGGGAAGCTGTGCCTGTCAAGTACCAAAAAAGTGAATGAACGAACATTACATGTGAAACCTCCTCATTTCTTTGTTATCATTACATTGTACTTAAGCTGATCTGCATACCAGGGAGCATTAGATGAAATGCAACTTTCAGTATTATGAGACAATCAGACTTAATAGAATGTAACAGGATACAAAATACTTTGTTCGTTTTCATCAGCTGTGTTTTAACCTTATCAGAAAATCAGATCAAAACTACTACTCAATAATTTGAAATGCATACAGCATAAAATAAAATACAAATGTCCGTTTAGGGACCTAGAATTAATGTTTTCAAATAGAAGATTAAAGACAGTGAAATGATGCCTTTGAATTCAAAGGCTCAGGAGCAATAACACTGATTTCAGTTCTGGTATTTCAAAGAACATAGTTCATACTAACTTGAACAACTATGGTCACAGGTAAAGGTTTTTTAAAACTGTTGTGGGATCTTCTTGCTTTTTCCATTAATAGTGCAGGACAACCAAATTTCTCAATCGTGATATGTCAAATACTGAAAGAATACTGGTGTTTTAACACTGGTATGTGGGAAAGAGAAGCAATCTGAATTAAATAAGACAAAACTCAAGATACACTCTGAACGTCTGTCATCGGTTTTCTCCTCCACAACTGCAACATGTATGATTGGCATATGTAAGGGGACAACGTACTTTTCAAGGCCATTGGTGATTTGCTTGCATACCCAGTATGTGAAAAAAATTAAGAAAGTATGCTATAATTCTTTCTATTTTGACTACATGTATGTTTTCCAAAAATAGGCTTTGATTTTCTTGATTTTTTTTTTTGCCTTATGAGAAATCAATACAACAATTGTCATAGGCGAATTAAAATATTGTCTTGAATGTTGTGACATGTTTACTTTTAAAACCCTACAAAACTCACCTTCCCTGTTATGATTGCTACCCGAGTTATTCACAAATATTGAGGAAACCCAGTGTTTGGTCTGGTACTATTACAGTACATATTCTATAAATACAATTTTAAAAAATAATCTATTCCTGAAGTAGTTAATAAATTTCTAAAACTGCTTTATAGAGGCAGATGTCTACAGAACTGTTTTCTTCAAAGTGCTTTGCAAACAGAGAACTTGAATGATGGTTGGGTTACTCAGGCTACTTCCCTACAGCTGTACTTAGCTGTGTATATTGTTTGTCTTAACACCTAATTTTTCACTTTTGAGATAATATTGACTCAAATGTGCAGTGCTATTTTGACATGGATTCCTGAAGACTAAATGTGCTTTCTGTGGTTACTGATATGCTTTACCCTGGCAGAATGCAAATGATTTAACTGCTGTTTTGAACATCTTGTTCTAGGCTCTGTTTGCCAATATGATATTAACTAGGGATATTAATATTAACTAGGGATTTTTCTTTTTAAAAGATTCTCCTCTCATTTAGGCATCATGAAACAGGCAAAAGGCTGGTCCTTATGGGACTTTAGTTCTTTTTATTGAAAACTTTTAATTTTTACTTCTTTTATTTTTCTCTTTTTTAAAAATTTCCTTCTTGTGTTTCATTTTACTTGTATCTTCATAGTTTTGTTATTTATCTGTCTTTTCTTTCTACCATTCTCCTTGTTTATGACTTTGGCATTAATATTTTTTACATTTAAAATTAATTTATTGACTGAAAAGGAGGAAAACTTTATGATCTGAAAAACTACTATATTGCATCCTCTTACAATAAACATTTTTTTCCAAGTTTTACAGATTATTAAAAAAAACAAATCAAGGGACAGAAAACAACTTTGACATTTCTAAGTATCACAAGCGCCATATTTTTTATTTGGTTAATGGAGATATGCTTAATATATGACTCCTAAGATCTTTTCTAGGTTATTCACATGTGCGTATTAGAAAAGGTGATCCCATTAGGAGATACTGTCATCTCTTTGACAACAGACTTTTCTTCAGAGGAACACAAATTCAAGCTACTAAAAGTTCAGCTTCTACTTACTGTATATTTCTTAGCTGTCACAGAAATGAAACCATCATTGTGTTTACTCCATATTAAGCAACCTGGTCTAGTGGGAGGTGTCTTGGGACACTTGGACATNCTCTTAAAGGTCCCTTTCAACTCAAACTATTATATGATTCAATGATTCTATATGCTGTCGCTAACTCCTTTATTTTTGTTTTGCAGATTTTACTTTATACTCCAAAAAGCCATGCAAAGTGCACAAAAAAAAGTGAACGGTAGTCACTGAAGTTCATTATAAATAATATCTGACAATATGCGTGAACAGGGACTTAATAACCAATAAATACAAAATATCTGTTTTCCAAGAAGATATAATGTCATCAGAAACAGGAATCAATGGGCAGTTTGAGCAGATCTCACTGACAGGGGAATACTAAGAAAAGAAGCATGCTGAAAATCATCATCATCATTGGCACCTCCTGCATTTGGAGGAACCCCACGGGGGGGATGTGTATCCATGTTCCCTGTTTCTTAAAACTACTTTTACCATTTCCTATGGGCATTTTCTCCCTTAAATCCTCTCCCTCTTTCTCCCTCTCTTTCTCTCTTTCTCATTCTCCCTCCTTTAGTTCCTCCAAGATAACATCATAATTATAGTTCAGGTATGCCATCAGCTACACATTCTGCTAATAAATGTTCATATACATGAACCTGCCTTAATATTCTGTCTGTGCTAATAAATGTTCATATAGATGAACCTGTCTTAATATTCTTTCTGCAAATAGCATATGTTTAGTTAGAAAGTCACAATAATTTTGTAAACTAAAGGAGAAGACACAAAGTTGCAGTATATATTGTTATCATTTATTTCTCATCAGCCTCTTAATACAGTTCAAACTGGGCAAGTATTGGTTCTAGCTGCCTCAAGTAACTAGGCATTTTAGTTCAGTTTCATGCTTTAAACTCAGTTAGAACAATTTTGTCTATTACACCCCTGAAGCAATAAATCATCCAGCTTCCCTAATTGCCCTTCCTGTCATTTGAGAATTTCAATAGAAATATAAGAAACACCCACCTCTTTTGATCAGATCAAAGATTCCTTTAAAAGCTTGTATACCAATTTATCACCAGGAAAAGACATGTTTCCCCTCTGTATTTTATAAATTGTTTGGTTATTTAGCTTTTATGCATTTTCCAGAAGGCCTTTTCCCTCTTTTAATATCTAATGAGGTCATACCTTTATTAAGTGGAAAAAAAAGTTCTTAAAAGAAAACTTATATATCTAATCTATTGACTTGAAAATAATTTTTACTGTAATTTATGCAGGTATACTTATATATTAGCTTAAAAATATAATTCCATATTTGATTTATATTATGAAAAAAGCTGAGTAAGGAAATAAATTACCTCCTAATTCTGTTAGGGAAAGATTCAATTCCATGATTATCAGTATTAATTAGTACAGGACATGTACTATACCTTCACTTCAGAACATGTATTGTTTTTCAATTAGTTTATAATTGTTTTAAATATTTGTGGAATCTATTTTTCTTTTTCTTCCCCCCTCCCTGACTTTTTGCTTGCATTTTTGTATAATAGAAATCTTGTTATGACTAAAGCTGCAAATATAAAATGCAGCAGTGTTTCTAATAGACATACAGAAATATATATAGAGAAGTTACTTTCTAATACATTTTTATGGTACCTTAAAATATGTGCACTAGGATAATCTAATCAAAAAAAAAAAAATACATTATGTAAAATTACCGGACATCTTTGGAAGCAAGGTACTATATGTAGTGGTTTTAGTACTATATTTCTATATATGGGTACAAGATAATACAATGGTTAAAAATTGCTAAGTTGTATCTTTTTCTTTTGAGGTATCTACTAGAGAGATGTAAGGACAACGTATGAATTATAAGGACATAACATTGAATTGAATTGAAAATCTGTCAAAATAAGGAGAGTAAGACACTGTTTAATTTGTCTTGCACAGGTGAAATCCATCCTTTTGGTATCTGAAGATAGTTAATAACAGGAGAAAATGAAAGAATTCCCTCTACCACTCTCTGGAAGCACTTGGAGCAGATGAATAAGCAGAATAAAAGAATGTCTGAGTATGTCTTGGTGAAACACTATCAGGACTTTGGTCAAAATTAGCTTGAACGTTCACTCTATGCATTTGAAAATTCATGATGAGTAAAGACGAATCAGTAGTAAGTACAGGGAGTATTACACCAGTAAGTATCAAGCTTGTGTTTCTACAATTCCATTCCATAGTAGATCTATTGCCTGCAAATTTGGAGAGCTACCATCTGCCTGTTTTTAAGACAACCAGACCTGGCTTCCCACAAGCTCACAGAGCAATTTAGCAACAATATGGATACAATCTTCAGTAAAAGACAAAGCATTTTAATACTTATTTCAAGACACATTTGAGTCTGAATTGTTTTCTTTCTTTTCTTCTATTATGTTTTTCCTCCTGACCCAGTTTTTATTTTATGATGTTATTGTTTCCAGAGGTTCAATGTTAGACTCAATAGAAACATAAAAGATAAAACACAAACCTATTACCATTTCTTTTTTGTCAAATGAATTATTGTCATTTAAAAACCAAGCAATAATCCACAATGGCACTGAGTCATCAATAAGCATTCATTCCTTCACTAACTCTTAAAGAGGATCTATTTCCCACTGAAGTTAATGACTAAGCTGCAGCTGTTTTCAATGAAAATAAAAGCAGGTGTCTTTAGCATCCAGGCTGTCATATGTATTGAAAATGCTAAATGAAAAAAGATATTTCAATCAGAAAAAAAAATCTATTCAGTAAATATAATCCAAAAAGTATACTGTACATCTATCTATTAAAAACAAACAAAAAACCACACACAAGACACAAAACCAAACCCCTCCCCAAAAACCAAAACAAAAACACCCTCTATGATCATCTTTGTCCTGTCTTACTCCAATACAGCTTTTCCCATTTCCTTTGTTTCTGCTGATTAATAAAGAGATAGGGATTAAATAATTTTTTTTTTTTTTTTACTGAAAGAGTCTGAAATTATTTTTTTAAGCCCCTAAGTATTGTGAATCTTTTAATATAAAAACTCAGGAATAATTAAACTTCTGCATTAAAACATTTTAGAAAAATAGATTTCTGTTTCCACTAAAACTTATATTAGAATACGACAAGGATTAATAGGAAGTGACACACTTGCAACAAAACTTTCAGATATTTGGTTTTCTTGCTTCACATCTATAGCTATTCTGCAAAAGAGTTATCATAGATATTGTATGTTTATGATATATATTTATATATTGAGCATTTAAGTCATATATATTACATATTGTATATTATTTTATATAATATACAGTTATTTATTTTATAAATACTATTGAATCTATTAGTTTTAATTAAGCAATATTAAGCTTCACAGAAGCATAAGCGTAGCAAATATTTTCTGTTTCATCTGTCATTTGGTTGAACACATGTTCAGCATAACTTTTCCAGGACACAGTTTCAGTATGCTGAATAAATAAATTGTTATAATAGACAAAAAATTAATATGGAAGTGCAAGAAATTGCCTCTTTCATGTATCTCAGAAATTTAAAATAGTTCATTTTATGATGCTAATAGTTTTATGTTGCTGAATATATATAGTAAGAAAATAACTATTTTAGTTATATCAGATCAGATAATTTGCTTCCAATATCTTCTATCATTAGACAGTGTAAAGCACACAAAAAAATCCATATAAATGCAGTCCGTATGTACATATGTGCTGCAAAACAGTAACATAAATATTTCTCCTTTCAAATCTTTAAAAATTACTTAATTTTCATTCAAAACATCATTATATGATTTTAAAAAAATATGAAAGGTGAATGCTTTCATTTAGAAAAAACAGGGCACACCTAGAAGCTGAAGTGAAAGAATCCAAGATTGTTAGAAGGAATAAAAACAGAAGATGAGTGTGAGAAATGAAGGATCCAGACGAGTTCTGGTAACACTCTCCTAGTTGAATGTAATAGTGGCTGTTTCCCCCACAGCATTTTAATCATGTACTATTATTTACGAACAACTATAGCAATAGTGTTCTGTCAGGCAGTTCTATTTTCCATTACTGCAGTCTCTCCTGGACATTTTATGATCATCTATGAAATCAGTTGTGTCTAAAAGAAAGCTGTCTGCAGTAAATTTATTTATTGAAAGGTGGTGGCAAGACTTTCTTTAAGAAAAGAAGGATCAATTCANAAAAAAAAAATAAAAAAAAAAAAAAAAAAAAAAAAAAACAAAAAAAAAACCTCCCAAACCAGCAGCCAGGCTTCTTGCTGCTTTTAGATATAAAACTCAAATCCTCTTTCTTTCAACAAATAGGCTAACACAAATAAACCTTGCAGGTTTTCCAGGTATTGCCACTGACTTGTTTGACTGACTTGTTCTGATGCTGTGGAAAGCAACCTGCAGTTTCCTTCAGTTTTACAGACTTAAGAATACTTGATATGTTTACTCTCAGTTTAGAAGACCTAGGCTCCTTTAGGACTACGTATGGGGAAGAAAACAACCTGCCTTTCCTATCTCAGCCCATTCCTGTGAACAAAAGTTACAGCATAACATATCAAAACACTTTGAAATACTGATTTTTTTTTTCTCTTCATGTTATCCTTTTTCTAAGACAGTGAGTGGGACCAATCTGATTTTTCTTTATGCCTCAACGTATGTTGTACATGAGGTGCAGAATTACTCTGGGGCCGTACCCGTGCAGGGAGCCCTGTCCCCGGGGAGGCTTCGCCCGGCAGCCGATCAGGGCAGAGGAAGCTCCCGCGATCGGGCTGTGAGCGACCCCCTTGCCGGTGGGGCAGATCCCTGGATACCCGGGAAAAAATGCCCGGGAAATCGGGATATGGGAGAGGCTTTAGCTCATAAAAGCAGTGAACTGCACCACATGCTGGGGTCATTTTATTTGAGTTTCTCGGAGGGAGCGGGGGCTCGCCCGGAGGCTCAGCTTGGCCCTTCCTCCCTCCTCTGGCCGTTCCCTCCCCGCGGCGCTGCTCCTTCCCCGGCTGTCTGTCCTGTCCGCACCTGCCCTGCCCTGCTCGCCGCTTCCCCGAGGCAGCCCGGCCCCACGGCTCCGCAGGGCTCCGCTGTTTGCCGACCCTGAGAGCCGCAGCTGCCCCCGAGAGCGCCCACGGCCACGGCAGCCCGTTCTCCCCGGCGGGAGGGACACGCAGCCGGGGCTGCTCGGAAATGGCGCCCGGCCCGCCACAGGAACGGATGTACAGAACTATACAATCAAATATGAAAATTCATTAATTTCAAATATCTGTATTAAAGTCAATCAGTCCCTTATAGAATCATATAATTATTTAGGTCAAGATCATCAAAGTCTACTGGCAAGCCATGTCTCTCAACATGCCTTTTAAATACTCCTAGGGCGTGTGACTCGACCACTTCTCCGGGAAATTCTTCCAGTGTTGACAACCTTTTCAGGGCAGACATTTTCCCTAATACCGATTTTAAAGCTTCTTTGGGGCAGCTTGAGGCCATTTCCTCTCATCCTATTACTCGTTACATGAGAGGAAAGACTGACCCCCACCTCACTACCACTTCCTTGCAGCAGGTGCATATGCTTTTTATTTGCATTTTTTTGACCTTTTTTCTTTATGTTTTCTCAGACATTTCAGTCTACTGTCAAGTTATAATTTGCCTTTGACCAAGTTATAACCTGTCACTACTATATAACTGCATTCCATTTGTCTTTAAAATTTCTTTTTATTAAGCACTTGCATAGGACTGGGGACTTTGAACTGCCATAGAAAATGGTTCGAAGGATTATATATGAGAGAGGCCAGTATTGGTGTGATGAGCTAGGAGAGAAATACTCATTGGTTAGAGACAGATTGCACTAGACATTAAAATATGGATGAAAAATCACATATGCAGAAAAAGATCCCTCACTGTTCCCCTTACAAGTAACCAAAAATCCTTAAAATACCTTTTTTTTTCTTCTCCTTTGGTAGGCTCAGCATTTTGACTGTATCTGAGAAATTACTTTGACAAGGCATTTGAGTTTACATATGCCAGCTGATGCTAAGTGGGCAATGAATGTTATTTCTGTCTTGATTCATGTATTTTTAAAATATACTTTATTAAACACATCTACCTTTAAAATGGAAAATACATAATTTATAAATTCATGTACTTATAATGGGAGAGTAGTAGAGCAATCTTCAACAAATGAGAAATACTTATTCTCTGTGCAACACAAAATTACACTTCTCCATAGAGGGGTCTTCCCTTTCAGGTGCTTACCATTGACTGTCGGGACCAGTGCTTGGGCAGGATATACAGAATTCCTGTTATGGAGGGTCTGACTGTTAACGTCACTATTTTCTATACTGATACTGACCATGCATCTAATGATAGATGCAGAAAACACCTCCTCACTCTGGGGAGATAATGCCCTGCAAGCACTCTACCCACACATTTCTGGTTAATCTCTGATTTCAGCTTAGAAGAAGGAAAAGACAGCAAGACTGCATATTAATCTCTTCATCTACAAAATATTTTGTTTTCTTAATTCATATTTCATCAGTCTACTAGTCCAAATTACATCATTAAACAAAAAAAGTGTTAGTTATAAATTTCTTTAAAATGCTATACTAAAGATCCTTCCTACTGAAGGTGGAAACAGAGGTGTCCATCAAAAGGATGAGGGGAAAAAACCTCAGTTCCAACAGAGTTTCTGATTAGACTTTAAAGAATAAATACCTACCACAATTAGAATGGTCAAACACAGGTTGCCCAGCAAGGCTGCGGAAACCATAATCTAGGGGAGATAGACAGCCTGACCTAAATTATTCTCCTCTTTGGGTGGTGGATTGGACAAGATGACCTTTAGTATCTTTGACAACAGATATCATTCCTTCTCTGAACATATTTACACTGTGATCATTGCCATAGCATCTGAATGCAAAAAGCATTACCATTTCAGTGATAACATGTAAATTTTATACAGGTATACTTATATTTTAAAACATGACATAGTCTAGAGAAGTGATAATAAGATACAAGACATATTCAAACAGATCTTTATGACAGAAGAATTTCTTTCAATCAGTAGAACTTAGGTTCTTGTTTCACAGTCCTGCTTTCTTGACAGAGACATCATTTTTTCCTAAATGCATGTTCTCAAAAAATAATTTAAATCAGCCTAAAACTAACTCCTTTAATAATATACATAATGCTAAGAAAGTCTTGATCTCTGTTAAAATAATTATATATTTTATCCTAGTAATGGAAACTGCCTGGACTGATAAATTAATTTTACATTAGCAGGTCTGAAAGCCTTTAGATCCAGGTTTGTACGTCATCTAGTTTTTTGTGTCACACATAAAGAAAGTATATTTCTGAGTCCTGGTAGCTTTGGAAAACCTTAGAATATAGGAAACAGGAAACTCTGACTTCTCTAAGGCAATTATTCCTGAGACCTTACAGTGACTATACTGAAATATTTGAGGGTCATAAAAGGGGAAAATAGGAGTCACTGAATTCCAATCAACATATCATCTCCTTCTTTCAAGAATTACTCTTTGTGTATTTGTAGGGAAGAAAAATATAGAGATGGTGATACTAGAAGAAATGAAGTCTGTTCATTAAAATTCACGCTTTGAAATCTAATTTGTAAAGACATTATCGCTACAGTTCACTTCTAGAAATTTTTCTTTTTTTGGTTCGAGACTGAAATTTCTAGTTGTCTAAATAACACCTAATGTAGAATTAACTGTTATCATATGAAGAAGTTCAAATATTCTTTCTTTTAGGAGTGCAAGAACTCCCTGGGGAAAATGTAATGTCTTTCACAAGGTTGAGAGGTGGACCCATGTGAACCCCACAAGGTTCAGCAAGGCTAAGTGAGAGGTCTTTCACCTGGTTCATGGCAATCTGTGATATTAATACTGGCTGGGGGATGAAGGGACTGCTAGCAGCTCTGCCAAGAATAAATTGGAGATGCTGGTGGGTGAAAGGCTGAGCATGAGCAGCCAATGTGCACTGGCAGATCAGAAGGAGAACTGCATCCCGGTCTGCATCAAAAGGAGCCTGGCCAGCAGGATGAGGGAGGTGACTCTTCCACTCTGCTCTGTTCTGGTGAGACCCCACCTGGAGTGCTGTGTCCAGCTCTGGACTTCTTCGTGCAGGAAAGACATGGGTCTGTTGTTGCGGTTTGTTTGTTAAATTTGTTATGTATTTGCTTATGGTTTAGTCCTGGTCTCCCCTTGTTCTACAATGGTTGGTCTCCAGCCTTTCCCTGTGTCAATTCCACTATCAATCTCCCCTCAACTGTCCCCCTGTTCTGGAAAATTCTCCCCGGTTCGGTCCCTCATTGGTTTAAGGTGTCCACCCCACCCGTTATGTTTATCCTTATTGGATATTGTTTTGATTGTCAGACTGAGTTTGAACCCTGGTTGNCTCTGAAGAATAAACACCTTCGAGCCACACCGGGTCCCTGCCTCCTTCTTACAGCCCTGCCTCCTCCCTGAGGAGCTCTGCCACCCAGGCGAAGGGACATTCCCCTAGCAGACACTCACCTGCTAGAGGCTCCGCCGCCTGTCCACTCTGGATTCAGGGATTCCCCGACTTCTGGGTGAAGACGACTGAGGGCATCTCCCTCTCGGTCCGGGCGAGGGCTGAACCCTCACGCCGCCGTGTTCCCAGAGTCTGTTAGGGAGGAGGGCTGCTGGATGGGACCATCAGAGCCTGGAGAAGAGAAGGCTCTGAGGAGACGTTGTTTGTAACTTTTTGATACTTGAAGGGGGATAGTAAGAACAGTTTAAAAGAGTACATTTGGACCAGATATAAGGAAGACATTTTTTTTACAGTGAGGGTAGTAAAACACTGGAACAAGTTGCAGAGAGGTGCCAGATGCCCTATCACTGGAGATAATCTTGGTCAGGTTGGATGAGGCTTTGAGAATGTAATAGGTGTTCCAGAAATAAGATAACAGTGCAAGGAAGAAGCATATTTCAACTGCTCTGGCATCAGTCTCCAAAAAGGAACACTATCCCTCCTTCCTCTTAAGGAGGAATTGCAGAGCATGAAGAAAAAAACCAAAAGATTAACACCTGGAAGGTAATTAGGCCTCTCTGTTGGCAAGTGGAGGCTTATTAGGTGGTGATGCTAGCCCATACATTTTAATTAAGGATCATCATGAAAATATTTTAGGTTTCAATGTTACAAATGGATGTACCTGCCAAATGCTGATGTGTAGTCCTTATGATCAGACATCGATCCTAGCCTTGGTAAAACCTCAGAGTCTACAATGTGTGTACTACAATGTGTGTACTACAGTGAGTGTACTAATGACTGTAGCCAATGCGCTCCCTCACTGAAAAATTATTAATGATTTCTGCTGTGGTACAAATTGGAATTTCTGAAATCGTGACTGGGAAACAAGAAATTATCTCCAGAACTCACTCCCCATATAACTCAGCTGTCTGGCCAGTTGGGAAAGCAGACAGGAGGTGGTATTTAACAATTGATTATTGGTATCTGAGTGCTAATACAGCCACTCTAACAGCTGCTCTACCAAACATTGCAAATTTAACTGCTACTTTTCAAGCAGCTGCACACCCATTGATGGTGATGCTAGATGTAAAAAAAATATGTTCTTTATGGTTCCTTTGAAGGAGGAGGATGAAGAGAAGTTTCCTTTCACTTGGGAGGGAATAAAATACACCTTTAGCAGATTCCCACGGAGGCATAAATATTAATCTATAATTACTCATGCCACACTTGCTGAATTTTGCAGAGGCTCACTCCCCCAAGATGTGAAACCGTAACAAAATACATGGATGATACTCTGATTGGAGAAACTTCCCCTGAGGAGGTAGGGGAAGAGGCAGCAGTATGGAAAGCAGTAAATAAAGCAGAAATTAAAATTCCATATGGAAAATATCAGGGACCAAGTAAAGAAGGGCAAACCCCGAGTGTGGAAATTGGATCATCAAGAGCTAGTAAAAATTTTTACTGAAGAATTAAAAAATATCAGTCACTGGGACCAGCACACTCAGACAACCCTATTATAGGGTGAATGAGGTTTCTGTATTTTAGTATAGCATGTTTATAATTGAAATTACTGTTTTCCCTTGGTATGTCTAGAAATTACCTTAACTTTTATGATAATAAGTATGACTCAAATGAAAAAATATGATTTTTCCCCCTAAAACAGACAAAATTTAATTTAACAGAAGTTTGACAAATGTTTGACCTCAAATTAGTATGTTTGTTTGTGTAGAATTAGTTGCTCCCCCTCCTTCCTCCTCACCCTTTTATCTTCTTAAACCTGAACTCACTTAGAGAAGGGTAATAATTCCAAGTAGGTGAATATTTACAAGAATAGATCTGGATTTTGCTTCACTTAAGGTATTTGTACTTCTGCATTTCATATTTCTTGTCCAGAATTTTATTCTAGAATTATATTACATACACAGGAAGCAAATTATAGGTAAAATAATATACTGAGTAATGAATGGAAGGTCAACAGACAGCTTGTATTTTTACCCTTTCCATTTTGTTAATTGATCCATTTGAACACTATGCCTTTTTTTTCTTATATGAAACATTTTTTTTTTCCCAAATCTCAGATAACCAAACTGGAATAATAACTAACAGTGTACCTACATGCTTTTGTATTACCTATATTATGATTCAGATTTTATCCAGAACTTTGTATTCACTGCATGAAGCTTTTATGCCTGTTTGAAGTACCTATTGCTCTTCTTTTGGATCCATTTCACTTCTTAATGGACCAATGCCTAAGCAGAGCATTTCTATTGAAATGATAAAAAGGCTTAGCTTTGGCACTTAACAAACTATAATTAAAGTGACACAGAATAGTCTCCTGAACTTTGTTATAGCAATTAGTGAAGCATACCCATACATTTTCTTCTCAAAATAGTGAAATAAATTCAAAAACCTATCAGTTGGCTGATCTACAGTTCCAAATGATAGCTAGTCCCATAGAAATAAATTCCCATTTATTTCTTTAGTGCTAAGATATCCTACAATAATAAATGAGAAAAAATAGTCCACTAAGCTTAACATTTGGCATAACTTTTGATTTTGTTCTTGCTAAAGCTAGTGAATAACTCTTAACTTGCATAGAATTACAATTGGAACTGAGAAAAATATGAAGAATATAAGCAGTATGATCTAATTAATACCTACCTGTCCTATCTGAAAACAAAATAAGAAACCTCACAAGAAGTTCTTATATTGAATAAAAAGAATAAACCATTATATTTTATCTATAAATGTCTTCTGAAAATGTGTTTTACAGTAGTTTAATATCATGAGTCATAGTGTAGCCCCATTAATTATGTTGTGAAGCAGTGAGAGGGTGAAAAATCTGTATTGGCCTGGTGTGACAGAAATTACATTTTTAATAGTTACATAGATGATAAAATTAGGTAGAAAATGTCCTCACCATTTTCTAGTGTCCTATAAAAGCCAATAGTTTCAAAAAATTTCCAAACTACGAATTCAAACAACCCAAAGAAGTTATGAAGACCTCCTCCAATCCTTGCATTTTTTATTGTGTGTGAGAGTGTGTGAGAATAATTTGGTAAGCCGAGACATCTGCCAACCCAACAGGCATGTACAAATCCCATGTGCAGGTAGAAATGCTTCTCTGCTTGCAAATGACAATATACACTAAATTGTGGTATAAACAAATAATTATGTAATAATTTTTTTGCCTTGTATGTGAGTGGGTACAAAGAATAGACTTCACCCAATTTCTTATTCCTTTTCACCAAAATCAATATTTAAATCACAGAACACCAAAGTGATGGCACTTGAGAAAGGAATGGCATGCTTTACTTTTACTCTGTGTTCCATTTTCTTTGGTGTTTTCATTATCCTTTGAGGGTATTCAGTATCACCAAAACCCAGGTCAAACATACCCAAACCACTTGCAGTGCATCAAAATCTGGCTGGAAGGAGAATCATTGAAGGGTTTGGAGTGGAAGGGACCTTAATGATCACATAGTTCCAACCCCCTGCCATGGGCAGGGACACCTTCGTTTAAAACAGGTTGGTCAGAGCCCTATCCAACCTGGCCTTGAATACATCCAGAGATGGGGCATCCACAGCTTCTCTAGGCAACCTGTGCCAGTGCGTCACCATCCTCAAGGTAAAGAATTTATTCCTAACATCTAACCTCAATCTCTCCTCTTTTATTTTAAAACAGTTCCCCTTTGTCCTATCACTATCTGCCCATGTGAAAAGTCTGTGTTTCTTTTTTTTCCTAGGCCCCTGTTAGGTACAGGAAAGCTGCTATGAGGTGTCTGCAAAGCCTTCTCTTCTCCAGGCTGAACAGGCCCAACTCTCCCAGCCTACCTTCTTAGGAGAGGTGCTCCAACCCTCTGATGATCTTCGTGTCCTTCCTCTGGACTTGTTCCAATAGGTACACATCTTTGTTGTCCCGAAGACTCCAGACACAGTACGCAGGGTGGGATCTCACAAGGGCAGAGTAAAGGGGAAGAATCACATCCCTTGACCTGCTCTCTTGATGGATCCCAGGATGCAGTTGGCTTCCTGGGTTGCGCGCACATGCTGTTGGCTCATGTCCAGATTTTTATCCATGAAAACCCCAAAAATTTCTCTTCACGGCTGCTGTTAATGAGTTCTTCTCCCAGTCTTTACTCATTTCTGGGATTGCCCAGACCCAGGTGGAGCACCTTGCACTTGGACTTATTGAACTTCATGGAGTTCTCATGGACCCACTTCTCAAGTTTGTCCAGGTCCCTTTGGATGGCATCACTGCTCATCTTCGTGTCATCTGCAGACTTGCAGAAAGTGCACTCGATCTCACTGTCTAGGTCATTGATAAAGAAATTAAAGGGCACTGATCTCAAGGCAGTACTTCTCACTGGCCTCCAGCTGGAGTCAGAACCATTGACCAGAACTCTCTGGCTATATCCATCCAGTCAATTCCTTATCCACCAAGTAGTCCACCCTTCAAACTCATCTCTCTCCAATTCGGAGAGAGTAAGTCATATGAGGAATGGCTGAGGGAGCAGGGGTTGTTTAGCCTGGAGAAAAGAAGGCTCAGGGGAGACCTTATCACTCTCTACAACTGCCTGAAAGGAGGTTTTAGCCAGGTGGAAGTTGGCCTCTTCTCCCAGGCAAGCAACCATAGGACAAGAGGAAATGGTCTCAAGGTGCAACAGGGGAGGTTCAGGTTGGACATCAGGAAGAATTTTTTCATTAAAATTGTGGTCAAGCATTGGAACAAGCTGCACAAGGAAGCGTTAGAGTGACCACCCCGGAGGTTTTCAGGAAACAGCTGAATGTGGCCCTTTGCCCCATAGTTTAGTTGACAAGGTGGTGTTTGGTCAAAGGTCTTGTCAAAGGTTAGAGGTCTTTTCAAATGTTAATGATTCTGTGATTCTATGAATGACTGCACACAGCTTGTGCCATCCAGTTTCTGCTCTATTTCTTCAGAGTTCAAGGAAGAAAGTAGTGAGTTTTGTCCTTTTGTGAAGTTTTATTAACTTTATATTTGAAGGACATTTTCCTTACACAGCACAGGTGGAGTAGGACTAATGTCACCAATATTCTGAGAATCTTTTGGTTAGTAAAAACAATAGTTACACAACAAATGATTATTCTTTAGAATGCCTGCTGTAATCATACTCATGGATCTGCTTAAGATCCCTAGCTCTGAGAGCAATACAAGTAACATATACCTCAAATAACAGTATTAATACCAAATGCATCACGAATCTTTGAATAGGAGCCAAAAGTATTGTGAAAATATGATGGAGCTCATGTGAATATTGGTACCAAGGATAGGAAAGTAATCAGTTTGCCCCATTTCTATTTTCCACTTTCATTAGTTTTGTACTCATAGACTAAGGCTAATAATTTCTGCTTGAGTCTTGCAAAGCACATTCAATGTTTCCAAATATTTCCACAAGAGAAAAGAGCTGTGTGAGAAAGGAAAAACCATAATAAAGAATTTCATTGTTCTTGATAGTTAAAAAGGAATTTCTGCAATATAGATTCTATATAATGAATACATTATTGTGTACTTTCTTAAAAGGACTTTATGAGAGAGAGTGTACTTATTCAATATCTGTTGATGTAAGTTAAAAACATACTGTGTTCTGAAAATCCTATTTCAGTATGATTTTCTCTTTTTATGATATGTTTATCAAATAAACTTTAGACCATTAACAAAAAAAAAGCAGTATTACTGCCTTTAAAAATATTTTTTAAAATAACTATACTCCATATGCTAAAACTATATATCTTAAAAATCTATAAAACCCTTTCTGCTGCACTTTAAACCTATTTCTTTTCTGCACATTTACAACTTGTTTGATTATTTACTGTGTAAATTGTGTAAATTTTAACCAGTCAATCAAGCTTCTTCATTGAACTCAGAACTTCATTGAAAGCAGATTATAGGAAAAAAATAAACACAAATTAATCAGCTGTCAGAGATCTGTCATTTTCCATGTTCTTTATCTTTCCTTTGAACTTCACTATAATTTGTTTAGATTGATAACCATATATAATGTTTGTCTAAAGCCCACTGAAGAAGAGACCTTACTTTAGATTGATTGGGCCATTCATCAATCCCACTATCATCTTTGAAGATATTTCCATCACATTTAGTGATCCAAAACCAGAGTGTCATAATGCTCTCTAGGCTGTTGCAAAATAAGTGCAATGTTTTTAAAATATCAGTTCAACTATTGCCATCTCTCACTGATGACAAAAGTTTAGATGAAAGTACCTGAAAAGAAAATGACTAGTTATACTCCGCTGTGAGAGTCATAGTGATAAATGCAATAAAATTTGATAGTTTAAATTTAATCAGTATGTTTTAACAGAGGAAGATCATTTTATATTGAGTGTTTAACTATCAGCAGGAATGGAGGGATAATGAAAGTAGAGTTCCATCACTAGTTTTGTGCAGAGGTTTTGGCAATTAGGACTGCAAATAAAAATTCAAATTAGATTTGAGTGCTGGTAAGCCTTGCTAATTTAGATGAGAACAAGTTTAGAAAACACTGTAATCTCAATATAACAGTAGAGAATATATTTTATATTTTCTTTTGTTTGTTACTGTGAATTTTTCTAGTATCTATGACTGGCTGTTCTTTTACAATGTGTGTAATAGGTAAAGATAATATATTCTATGATTTTCAGCGAAGAAATGTGATGTGATTTCCTATTCTTATTTCGTTCTGCTTTTCAATTTGTATAATTTACTGTTTAATAGTTTACTGAATTTGCTTATTGCTTTCATGATTTTCCTTCATGTTTCCCTGTTAAAACCCCACATCTTGATGTCTTGTTTTATTTTTGATGTAAAAGTGTTCTGTCAAAATACCTAATCAATCAATCAACAAGTAATTAAGCAGTAAAAAGTATATTCCTTATGGAATTGGTTATGTGGGTTTTGTTTTGGTTTGTGCTTGGATTTTTTTAAGTAGGAAATTTTAGCTTATTTGAGGAATATATATATATAGGAATAAAATTTATGCTATAGAAATTAACAGGGTCGTTCTTTATCTGACTGCTAAAACAGTGTAGTGCAAGCTTTCAAAGGCATGTAGTGACTAGTCACACACAAACAATGAAGTTGCTTCAGGAAAATATTTTATCACCATTAGGATTAATTCCACTGCCACTGAAATCAAAAGGATTTTTCCCCTTAGAGTGAATGATTAAGTAGGGCTTGCTAATAATGAAACTGTGAGGCTTAAGGAAAAGACATGAAAGAAAAACTTCCCATATATTCCTTTCTGAAGAAAAAGAATGATGCCATAATTCAGCAAAATTTGGTTGTTTTGGTGGTGTCAAGCTACTGGTAATCCATCACAGGAGTGAGGTTTTCAAAGACTTAAATTCATTATGATGTATTTGAACTAAGTTAATTTGTAAATTTTGGTTAATGTATTAAGATCTGTCACCTTTAAAAGTAAGTGTAGTTTTGTCTGGAGTCTAAACTACCTTTGTATAAGGTATTTTTTTTTCCTGTCACAAAGTTAGGTAGGAGCATCTCAGACCTTAATATTGTTGACATGAGGTACCTTTGACAAGTAAGTAAATCTTTGATGGCAGATAATTGAGAATAGAAGGCTTAAAATTCAAAAGAGACACTGCTGTATCCAAGATCATGCCTTCAAAGTATCCATGCTCATCGAATGACATACTTAGAAGTCTGTTGACTTAAGAAAAGATTTTTTAAAAAGCACTTACTCTAAACTAAATACTGTAATATACTGAAAAAAGAAAAAGTATTTTAGGGAATTCTAGGGTATCTGATAAGAAAAAAGTTCATATTTATCAGAGTTCTATGTCAGGCTGGCAACTGGGAGGGAATCTTTTGCCAGTAAACATTTCTCAGAACTTAATGTACTTCTCCACTCTTCTAGAAGAACCAAATTCTGATGTTGAGTGTCTCTCTTCTGTCAAATGATGGAGCTCTCATATTACCTATAAGAATTATTTGGGGACGGTTACAGAAAGAGTCTGAATTTACAGTGCAGTCATTTCTTTGTTCAGTGGAGATGTGGGAGACTGAGGTTCAACAAATATTTCCATATATAAGACTGAGAACTTCAAAGTACTTCTTTAAAAAGAGAGTTCAACCATCGGCTCAAGAATGCCACATGTCTCAGATATATCAAGGAGAAGTTACAATGAGATAAATTTCCTCCCTCACCTAGGATATCCTGTGGCCTTGTGATTTGTTTAGTTTGTTATTTAGTTATATATTTATTTACAGTTCTGTTGGGGCTTTTTTCTGTGAGATGAAGCTTTGTTTCCAGTGACAGCTCCAAGTCACCACTACAGATGACAGCACTGTCAGTGGCCAGATGTCTACATCACACATTTTTCAAAGTAGTCTCTCTCTGCCTCACTCCCTTTTTCTCTATTAGTCATCTTTTCTTGGTTATCTATCTGTCACCAGCTATCTACTTTTACAAGTTCATTGCATTTTTATTGTGCTAATGAAAATAATAATTGAAAAAAGTTTACACATTATCATTATTACCCTTATTTTAAATTTGATTTGTATGGTAACCAAATTTTCTACCTCCATAATCTAAACAAGACAGTGAAGCAGAATCACATTTTACTTCAGTTCTTCAGCTGGTGAGACTCGGCTTCCATTTCATCTTCTCTGAGAGTGAATTTTACACTGAAATTTTGGTCATGCAGAATAATGTTCTAATGTGTGCTGCTTCACAATGAGTTTCTGCTAAGTTTTCCATAAAGTGCAGTCACTCCTTGTATCACTTAGAGATCAAGTGATCTCTAAGAGCTTCTTAGAGACATTTTGTTAGATAAAAACTCATTGAATTGTAACAGTAATGAGTAAGAGGCTAAACGTCTGACATGCCTTCAGGGGTTTGTTTTGCCAAGACAGTATTTTATATAAACTATAAATTTCATGGAATTTTCAAACTCAGCACTGTGAGGAGTGAGGTATAGTAGCTTAATAGAGAAGTAAATACATGCATGTACTTATTTTAAAGGAACAATGAAATTTTGAAATGAAAAGGGTTAGGATACTTTGGCAATGATGATGGTAGGTAAAGGAGTAAACATTCCTGCTAGTACCCTGAAGTTTTCTCCTTTACAGGTCAGTTAAGCACAAGCCAGTTTCAATTCTTCCATGTTTTTCTTAAAATATTTAGACATTAATGTGAAGATAGTAAGGCTTCACAGAGCAACAGCTTTTGTTATATTGATGGAAGAAGACTATTTGGAAGCTCAGAAGTTCTCTGCTCATGACATACTTGAGAGATCTGTCAAAGGAGAGAGAACATACAAGGTTTCCTGGCATAGAGGTAGACATGGTGTCCTTAGACATCTAAATTTCTTGAAGCTGGACACTACTCTAAAAGCATAACTTTTACTTGTAGATTTAAAAAACAAGTCCAAATACACAGCAAATGAGATTAATGTCTTATTAATAAAAAAAAGGTTTTAAAAAACCCTGAATCCTGACTGTTGACAGAAAGACATTCTGTTTGAAGGTGTCCACACATTCCATTTGAGTCAGTATAAAATATTGTCAACAAAGGTAGTATTTTCATTTTTGGGGATCAGAGACTTCAGAGAACAATATTGATTTTGATATACTAAGAAAATCAATGTAAAAGAAAAAATATGGACTCCTAGATTTGCTTACAGTCTTATCTTTCATTTCTGGATGTTTTAACTAGTTCTACCTCATCTGTCCTTCAACTCAGATAAGAGAACTGGATTAAAGATTTTTCATTTAGAAAAGGCAATTTTAAATTATGTTAAATTCCTTCTGGCAACAAGCTTAAACAATTTATAAATTCCATTTGATAATATGACAATACATCAAATAGGACTTAATATTGACTGTGAGATAATTGCCAAAAATGCAATATATTTGTTCTATCCATTCAAATGGATGAAATATATTCTGCTTATTTATACTACAAACATGTTGACAGGGGAAATTGTTACACATATTGGCAGCATTATCATGGTAGGAGCTGCAGGAAGTTGGGCTCAGTGAATTCTCTTTTCACTCTGGAATGTGAAGAAGGATTGGAAGCCAGCATTACAGAATAAAGTAGCCTGTGACCAAAAGTCAAAAGAAAGTGTTTCAAACCTGATTTTTTCAAAGCCATGTAATTCATAATTCCTTATTGCAACCATACTTTTGTTAAAACAGCAGGAGTTGATTAAACTTTAATCCTTCCTTATAAAGTGAAAGAACTTCTTTTCCCCAAATCCGGTGTGATTCCATTTATATGTACTTACCATATTACCACTCCTGATTGTAATATACAGTGAAGCTGTCCTTGAGGAAGTGATTTTGCAATGTCAAACTGAAATGGAGGTAAATTTTTTCAATTACTTTTTGAATCAAAATTCAAATCAACTTGTTGTAGGAGTAACAGACTAATTAATGTTGTTTTGGGCATGCAAGTTGAGGAAATTTACACCTAGTAATAATTCCAGGTCTATAGGGGTTTTTGTATAAACAGAAGAAATGTTGGGGAAATGCATGTTATATTTTCTGCTAGAACTCCTGGAGTATGAAAATGTAGCTAATTATTTTATGTACACAGACTTAATAGCAACCTCTATAATCCATCTTTATCTAGAACATTTTACATCAGGAATGATTATATTTTATCATGTGTACCCTCGAGAGTATGTGAGCTTGAGGTACCATACATTCAATAAACAAGATCATTTTGTTTGTTATATGTATCTTAACTCGTACATACTTTGAACTTGTAAAAACTGCTACACTATCTACAAAAAAACTGTACCACAATTTAAAAATATGAATATGAATCTGTCTGTGTTTTGCATCAAACTGGTACAATGAAAAGCAATTAAAGCAGATTAGGTGCTGCTTGGTGAACTGCTGTAGCTCAGCTTTCTAGCTAAGCTAAGTTAGCTGGCTTAGTGCTTTCATTCTAACACTGATCAGTCAACAGAAATTACATACAGTCATTAGAGAATAAAAGTAGTAAAGTGAAAGTAGTGCATTTACATCTGTATGCAGGTTTGGGGAAGATTTTACGTACTTTTAATTTTTATTGGTGTATTATAGGTACATTATTAATTTCTACTGTTTTTGGAAAATACTAAAAGCATAACAAAATCATAACAATGTTTGCATGAAATCCAAATTGCAAAATGATCTGGCACCAAAAGATTTGGATTGGAATAGGATCTGCTGCATAGGAAAACCACCAGATTTAACCTAACATAAATATTTGTTTCTGCTCCTAAGAAAACAGAGTATGTTTAATATAAATAATAAATGAGGTTGAATAATTTATAATCCATATTTACTATATGTAACATTTTTCATTTCAGGAAAGATTTTGAAGCTCTACCCAATGATATGCAGTAAACACAGAACACACTCATCTCACTTAGGCTGCGAATCAAAACAAAAATTCAGTGGAAGTACACCATGCCTCATAATACATGATACAGCCTTAGATACATGATTATTTGCATGCTATTTCTCATTCTGTAAAGTGAGTTCTATTGAATAAAACATAGTGTAAAATGGTTTTCAGGCAGCAAGAAATTGCAAAGTTTCTGGACTGCATGTGAAGGAAGCCACTCTGCTTTCAAAGACAGAAACGACTGAAAATACATTATGTTTCCTGTAAAGGAAAGGGAAGCATTCTCTCCTTGATATAGACCTAATAGTTTGGCATCATGCTCTGGTGTCAGGTACTATGTACACAGAAAAGCATTTAGTATATAATCATTAAATTCTACAATCCTTCAGACCATAATACAAGACCTGTAGTACAGAATATAGTTTTAATGTACTTTTTCTTTCTATGTCTACTTATTCAGTCTTATACATCCTCATCTGGAAAACAAACATATGAAAAATATTTTTTTGTCTCCAATCAATTCTATTCTTTGTGGATCATGACTTGAGTGCAGCCAGCAAACTATACGTAGGCAGACAGGTCTATGGACAGCAGTGGTGGTGACAGTTTTGAGATCTGTCCTTTAGGACAATTTCCTTCCAGAGGACATTCTCATGAAATGATGCTTTAATAAAAACACAGCTTTCAACCTTATGGAGCTGAAGATAATTTGTCCAATATACTGCTGGACAATACCCACTTCCAAATTGTGCTTTTACCTGTTTATAACAAGTAATTGCGATAAGCTGGAGAAACACTAGAACATTCCTTTTCATGTTCAGAAATTAGGCCTACACCTAGCATGTTCAGTCACCTTGTATTCTCTGGGTGCAGTTGAAAATCTGTGCCCCTGCATGCATTCAGGATCAACGATAATTTTCTGCCACTTAAATAAGAAGCTAAACCATTTTTTACTGGCTGGCATGCCATACCACAGGAAAGAGAGATAAGGAACTCAGTTCTATTTTCTTGTAATCAAAAATTTGGCAGAAAACAAACTGCAGAAACATATTGGGCATAGACAACTGAGAGCCTCTATTGACTTTCATCTCTTGTTAGTGAAAACAGTAGGCAAAAAAGGGAACAATACATATGCATTGGCAGACCTCAGACTAAGTTTGCAGAACTGCAAGTGAAGATACCTTTATCTTTGTGTTTATAACCATTATGTTTGATTTGGAAATAATTCTGAATTGATAAATATAGCCACATATTTATTTGCTATTTTGCAGTATCATTTTTAGGAGTGAAACTTATTTATAAAAGTCTCTCTGGGGAAAAAAAAAGATACTTGAAACAAATAGATTTTTCAATTTATTTACCTAATTTTTAAGCATTTATTTACAGTTCAGTACTATTTGAAGACTGTGAAAAAATCTATGTAAACATGTGAGATATTAAGGAGGAACAAATTCAGTCTCATGCTAATTTTTTTAAGTCAGGTAGAGTTTGTTGACATCAGACTCATAAATCAGCAATTGATCCAGAAGTATGATGGTATCACCTTGGCCGGAACTCGAGTTCAGTGCAAATTGACTAAGTATGGTGAGCCAGGGTGAACAAGAAAATGCAAACAAAACCAGAAAATAAGGTGCCTTTGTGTGAACCACGGGTCAACAATTAACCGAAGAGTCAAAACAGAAACTGCTGGAAAGGTAGATGACAGAATCATTATGAACCAGCCTGGCTGGTGGCTTGGGCTGACACCTGGTTTGAAAGACCTTCTGAGAAAGAGGCTGAAGGAATATGGTTACGTGGGCATGGAACATGGCACAAGGAAGGTGCAGACCCATTGGGTGTCAGAGCCAGGAGGCTGCCAGAGCCAGACCTGGAGCCCGGTCAGAGCTGCCCTTGCAGTCCCTGGGAAGGAACAGCAGACCGTGCATGTCTGGGAGGGGCAGGAGTTGATGGGGGGAAGCTTTTTACTGATACAGACCCTGCTGCCTACTTGTCTGCTGAGTAACAGTCATACTATTTGATGTTCAGACCTTTAGCTCAGACAAAATTAATTCTAGTTCATATAAGTGATTTAAAATAGCCTGGCTAATTTTTTTTTTTTTTTCCCATTCTTTTTGGTTTTGGATTCCTGTGAAATGAGAAGCAGAAATGATGAAATACTTTGGTATGCAGTATTTCCGTGTTGCTGATATTCTACAGCAATGAGATTTCTCCACAATCAGAAAATAATTTCCAGATTAAAAATACAATAGTTAGCAGTGTTCAAATTGTTCAGTTTTCAAAATGAGTTGAAATCTCTTTGAAGGTTTTAGAGAACCACATCTTGCATCAGTGAAGAAAAACAAAATTTTATTATAAGCATTTCTAGAAACAGACTGCATTTTCATATCCTCAAATGAATTAGCTTATTTTTGTTAGACTTACAAATATTGGAATATCATACTAAGTATAAGCATCCTTATCACAGCATCAGGCCATTTGGAGCCTGATACAGTGCAATTTTGCTTGATTTTGAAAGGAAAATAACATCTGCTACTTCCTCATAAGGGTTTTCTGGGAATTGCCATGTTAGCTTAAAGCATTTTGGTTTCAATTAATTAATATTTCCTAGTTTAAAACAACAACAACAAAACAAACCTCTTTATTATCTCACATAATTGAATGCTGTGTAACTACACAAATTCCAACTATGCACTTGTGTAATTGCTGCTTGAAGAACACATATGCTAGAAAATACAAGTCCTCTGGAAGAGACTGTTCATACAGTCAAACTTATCATAGGTTTCAGAAAAAAATATTCAGATAGTTTCTTATCCATCACTGTGGCTGTGGCTGCTTTTTGCTTTTTCAGGTGACTAGTGTCTACCAGAGAAATCTTATGGGTCCACCAGCCTGTTTTGAGTAGTGGCAGTAGGATATATTGTTTAGAAGAAGACATGATTCTTGATACCTGAATGAATTCAATACCTATCAATTACACCTATCTGGCATTCACAGTAGTTGAATTAGAACACTAGAGTGAATTCTGCAAATTCCATTGGGTTCTCATTCACAGTCAATTTAGTTTATGTCCGTTTCAGTGATATTTGAACATGCAGAATTTTTAATTCTGAGCTATATTTTTTTCTAAAACTTGCACTAGAAACATTCATTCATTTATTTTGTGCATATGGAAATGTATTTGATCTGTGGTAGAATTTTCCATATCTTTTCCAATGACAACTTGCAGTACTCCAAATTTGTCTTCAGTTGTTAAGCACTTCTATCTTCTCCTGCTATGAGACATCAAATAGAAACAATGTAAAGATTGTACAGAAACACAAAGTGGGGTCCAATGAAATATTTGGGTCTTGTCAAGAGTTATTAGAGTGTAGAATTACTTAAATGCATTGTCAGAATAACATTATATATAAATATGTGTTTTACAGTCTTTGCTTTATCTTCTGAAGCCATATTTTGTATGTGGTTAGAACTACCTTTTGCAGCAGAAACTTGTGTCTGTTCTTGTTTGCATGGACACAGCCCACCTGACATACATTTGTGCCTTTTGCATTGGGCTGTTTCTCTTTGATGATCAAGAGATGTGAAATCTTTCTTTGTATGCTGGAGTCAGTACAAGATATCAATTTTTCGTCCTCTGCATGCTGTTATCTTTCCTCACTCTTCTTACGTTTTTCAGTTTCATTATGTTAACAAGAGAAATATAGTGATATGCCATTACCTTTGAAAAGAAAGCTAAATCATATTTTAGTGGAGCTTGTTTATTTGACAAGGTGGGGGGCTTTTTAAATTTTGTTTATTTTTTCCTTTCTGCTGTTTGAAATATATATATTTTTGTTTAGATACATAATGTGCTGGTTTCAGCTGTGGTAGAGGTAATTTCCTTCACGGTGGCAGGTATGAGGTTGTGTTTTGGATTTGTGCTGAACACAGGGTTGATAATATAAAGATATTTTTGTTATTGCTGAGCAGTGCATACACTGAGCCAAGGCCTTTTCTGCTTTTTGTATTGTCATGCTGGTGAGGAAGCTGGGAGTGCACAGGAGGCTGGGAGGAGACACAGCCAGGACAGGTGACCCCAACTGACCAGAGGGATGTTCCAGAGCATGGGACGGCATGCTCCGTGTACAGAGTGGGGGGAAGAAGGGGATATTTAGGGTGATGGTGTTGGTCTTCCCAAGTCACAGCTACCTGTGATGGTGCCCTGCTCCCCTGGGATGGCTGAACACCTGCCTGCCCATGGGAAGTGGTGAATTAATTTTTTTATTTGCTTTGCTTGTGTATGCAGCTTTTGCTTTTCCTATTAAACTGTCCATGTCTCAACTCATGAGTTCTTTATCTTTTACCCTTCTGATTCTCTCCCCAACCCCACTAGTGGGGTAGCAAGCAAGGGGCTGAATGTGGCTTTTACATAAAAATTAAATTTTTGTTCATAGATTTCTATGTCTACCTCTGCAAGAAAAACTGTCAATCATATATAATTGGTGATCTTAGAAGGGGCAAACTAAGGTGCAATTATATCCTGGTCTATTGTAGGATCTTCCACAAAACAAATAAAAATTTGTAATTAAACCAGCAATAAAACCCTTGAACAAACCTATGATATTTTCCTGTAATTGTAAGAATGAAGAGAACACCCAATAATACACACAGTTCTACAGAGGTTTTTTTTCAAATCAGCATGACTATACAGTTCATTAGAAAAAACTCTCATTTTACAGAAATATTCTTGGTTAACATTTTACATATATATATGTATTATACATATATAAAATATATATATACACACATACATTTATAAATATAACCACACAAGAAACTCTATGTGATGCATAAGGTATATATGTCTTGAAATTGCATAGAATATAATGTATATTTAGTATAAAATTTAGTATGATATGTGAGATATAATTTAAAATCAATTAAAAATGTTCACAATGGAGGAAAATACAGAGCTGGATCTAAGCTAAATTGCTAAACTTAAATTTTGGAAGTGTTGTGTGTGCATGAGAAAGATTTGAAATTTATTTAAACAAATTTTAGTTTTTTGATATGTCAAACAGTATATAACAATGATTATGATTGAAATACAATCTTTTTCATATTTCACTAGCTGGATGCAAACAGTACCAAAACCTAACGCTTCATTAGACATACAACTGAGAACCATTGGTTGATAAGATTTTTATGAATTCCCTGGTAGTCCATATTTACACTTTATTTTTGTCATACATGGGAACTAAAGGACTGCAAAAGTAATTTTTTTAAGACCCTGTTTCAGCCTCTGAAATGTTTATATATTTATTTGCTTCTTTTTTCATCACTGTCACATTTAAACCAATTTTAGAGTTTGGATACAAAGTTAAAATTATGTTTTTCAGAAATTTCCAGAGGAACTGTGAATGGCTAAGAAGCTGGTCAAATCTCTGCATAGGACATAACCTATATCAGGTATAGTTTGTAAGAAAGTATAATCAAATACGTATATGTATACACATTGCAATAAGGTGGATTATCTTTATTCAGGGTATTCTGTTTTTCTATCTATATATAAATATTACACATTAAAAAAATTGTAACATGCTAATTACCCTTAAAAATATTATTTGTCTTAACCACAAAACATGCTTTTAGCACTGTAGAATTTTTAATATAGACAATGTGTAATATTTTATGTTAAAAGATACTTGAATTTTTTTGGTGAGTTTATTAGTTATTTCAAAGACTGCTTTCAGGAACATGACACTGCTTTGATGCTCTAGAAATAACCTTCTGCACTTTCACTAATTTTTGGTACTAGACAGAGAATAGAAACACCAAATAATTGAAAGTCTGTGAAAAGAAAGAATATATAGGCAGACTGTGCTAACAAAATTTGGAAAAATTAATGTGAATAGATTCCAAGACTGGAAAGGGATAAAGTACCTAGATCTTCACCTTGCTCTAAAGGAAAGAAGTAATCCTCCTTGTAATTGATGTCACAACTCTCCTGGAAAGATTTCAGGGTGGTGCAGCAAAACCTTCTTAACCCTGCCCAGCAAACACAAAGAGTCTCAGGAGCTGCACTTGGGCAGTGTTTGTGTAACACCACCCAGCAGTGCAGCAGGTACTAGGAAAGACTTCATGCAATATTTTAAACTGGTTTATTGTGGCTTCTCTGTGTTGGTTTGGACTGTGAATATATAATACTGGTAACTATACTAATGAGTCAGACTATAAGGCTGTTAAAACTTTAACTGGACTAACAGTAAATTATTGGTTTCACATATGAGGCATTTTCCTGTCTGTATGTAGCAGGACTTTGAGTTCAATATTTTATATAAATAGAAGGACATAATTATTGTCTTCAGATTACAGAGTAAATATGCTCAATTGAGGTACATTATAAAATAAAAATAATATACTTTCTTCTGCTCTTGTTTTTCAAATACATGTGTTGAATTTTAGAAACTCCCTGCCATTTGCAAGGATTGCTCCATAAAACTTACTAAATGACTAGATGTGTTTGTGAGTTGGGTGAGTCTTTTAAAGTTATTTGACCACCTTCAGGAAATGCACCAGTGTATGAATGCATAGAAGCAAAGAAACGTCATTTTATAAGTTTTGGAAAGATTAAATGTCAAGAGTTTCATTATGCAGAGGAAGGATCCCAGAGGAACAGAAACCCATTTGTTTGAACAAAACTAGAAGGTGGACTGCCAGATTTGCCAGCTAAGCATTTGCACCTGGCTGACAATATGTTGATACAGATGGTAGCTAATGCAACATTTGGCCATGTTCTGCATTGGCTGGAATAAAATATTTTTCTTTGGGACATCAAGTTAATATTTTAGCTTCATTATATTTAGGATAAAACCCACAATATTAAATAAATAAATTGACATAAAAGATACATCTATGCACATCTTGCCTTTACTGGGGACCACAAAGAATCCATCCAGTCATGAAAATGCAGATATTTGACTAAGGTTACCAAGGCTGACTGCTTCACATGTGAGGAAAGCCTTTGTTTTCCATGATATTTATGTATTAAATTATTATAAAGAAGAAAGAAAAAACCAGCAGACCTGTTTTCTGGGTTTTTTTTTTTTTTAAATTTTCTAGATCTGTCTGGGATGGAGTTAATTTTCTTCATAGCAGCCTGTGTAGTGTTGTGTTTAAGATTTCTGAGAAAATGGTGATTATAACAAACCAGTGTTTTATTTATTGCTGAACTGTTTGCACAGCACCAAGGGTTTTTGCTTCTTACTGTGTCTTACCTTCTTCCCTTGCCTCGCTCCTGTGAGTAGGCTGAGGGAGCAGGAAACTGGGAGGGGACACAGCTGTGAAAACTGACCCCGTTTGACCAAAGGCATCATTAACACCGTATGACTCCACACTGAGGATACTGCTTTTCCTAGATAAGCATTGCTCAGGCACTGGCTGGCCATCAGTCTGTGGGTGGCAGGTGGTAAATGGTTGCCTTTGCATCTCTTTTTTTTTTTTCTTTACTTAAAAAATGTCTTAATCTTGATCCATTTTTATTTCTAGATTTTTGCCCTTTTGATTCTCACCCTCTGTCATGCTAGACTGGTTGGTACTTAGTTGTCAGGGTTCAACCCACCACTCTAACCAGACCTTTACATATTTGCTGTACACAAAGGTAAGATTTTTATGCAATTCTTCTATTTTTTATTTTTGTTTTGATAAATTGGGAGGGTTTTCAAATTTTATTTTAATTTTACTGTGGTGTTCCTACCTCTAAGTTTACCATACCTTAACACATTTTCCTGTAAGGTCAACTCCAGGTTTGTAATTGTTCCATTTCTCTGAGGCCTTAAATCCAACAGATAAAACTATCTGTGATTTACTATACAGTTATTTACACTAAATAAATTATTTCAAATTTCTGAAGTGTCACCTGTGTATGGCAACAACTTATTTGTCCTACTTTAAAGTGATTTATCTTCATCTTCCTTATGCAGCTTCTTCCCTGATGTAAACCCAGTGGATGCATAAGATACAGTTCCAGTTGTTTTACAACTGTTTGATATGTTAGATGTAAGATGAATCTTCTTTTGAACATTGATTCCCATGTCAACAGACACGAATGTCAATAAATAAGTCTCAGTTTTTCAACATATAAATAAAATTACCTAATAAGTGCTCATTTTATTTTCCAGTATTTATTCCAGTTTGACAGGTAGGACTGTGAATATTCAATTATTTTAGCAATAAATTCTTGGCTTGATATAAAAAATTAGTTTTCCCTTGCCCATAAATACGATTTTGAGTAAAGCAAATAGACTAGCTTAAAATACTGCTAAAGTGATTTCCACCCGGAGGTGTGCTTGTGTGTGACAAACATCTGAAAAACAGGCCAATAATGTTTGCTCATTACCTCTTTCTTGATAGTTCATTTCTGCTTGATTTTTTTTCTGTTTTTCATTAAAGTGGAAAGTCTGGATTCATTCACTGTGACAAAGAGGTTCTTTGGGAGCTAAAAAGATTATTTCTATGGTTGAAAATATCGATAAGGTCTACATACTGAGGTTTTAAATGTACATGTCTGTGTAAATCACATTGCTTTTATATCACCCTCTTCTATACTGCTGTTGTATTCTGCAGTTTCCATCTCCAAGACTATTCTTTGAAGCCTATTGTATTTTAAAGCTACAAAGTATGCTATCAAAATCAATCCAGATACTTGTCTGCCTCATTCAGAAAATTGGGTAAGGAGTGAGAAGAGACATAAACTACCCCCATTAGATGTATCAAGTGCTATCACTATGGAACTAATGAGCTAGCTAAATGCATTAGTCCTTACAAATCTGAAGCAAAACCTTGAAGACATATTCAGTATTTATGTTTATTTCAGAATATTTCCGGACCTGACAGTTGCGTTACAATTGGAAAGAAAATTGGCAAAAAGCTGGGAGCACTTCAAAGAACTTCTGCACTGAGAGAAGCTATAGCAGGAAGAATTAAAGTTTTGTTTTCAATTTCTTTACATAATAGGTTAATACAAAAGGAAATATCTGTGTAGGAGAAGTATAACTGTCCTCTCTGAACACAGTCAGTTCAGCAGCTGATTTCATCTTATTTCAGTGCATGCATTTTTGGAATGTCTGGGTTAACCACTGCGTTTGAAATAGACCAAGTACGGTTTTAACTGTCTTGCTTCAGAGAAAGCACCTTTTTTATTTCCACTTTTTTTTTTTTTTTGTAGTGACAAAAGTGGACATGCCCAAACTGGAAAGAAATTGAGCTAATTTCTCTACTCCCCCCTCCTCTCCTCAGTTAACAGTAGAAAACCATCTACCTTGTAAGTCTCTTCATATTCTAGTCTTCATATACAAACTAGTTTCTCATGCTGTCGGGGGTAAACTATGTTTACTTGAAAACAAACGGAATCTGTTAGGTTGGATACATTATATAAAGCATTGTTACTTTTTAATAATTGTTTCAAAGGTTCCAAGGGACCTGATAAAGAGAGACCAAGATGAGGTTAATTGGAAAGGCAAAATTTCCATGCTAATGTAAATTTGAACATGTGCAAAGATTGCCATGGAGTTGAATTCTCCACTGAAATTTTACTTGCACATGGCAAGACTCCACAGAAGAGAAATTGATGTCTAAGCTGAAATCTGCACTCAAGAGAATTTAAACAGCTCAGCAAAAGGAAAACCATTTAGTAGCATTTAATTCTCAACATGGCTCAGGCTAAAGAATGTTCCCAAGACAGGTCAGTTGTGATAATCTTGTTTTAGAGGGTAAGACAACTCAATAGTATGGAAAAGGCCTATTCTGTGTTCTTTATTTTTTCTAGATGGATATTCTGGAATTGGTTATTAGACATAGCTACCGTGATATATTCACATACATGTCCTATACATTGTCCTTAAACCTTATAATCTCCACTCTTTTCTAGCAATAAAATCTACACAATTAAAATCTAATTTTGTTTTAGTAAAAGGAAGAAAAGTATTTTTTTCTGATGTAATTATTAAAGACATTTGCAGGCATACCTGAATGTATTTTTTAAATATTTTTGAGAATTTGGCTCATGATAGATCAAATTCACTTACAGTGCGGATAAATGATGAATTTACTGACTAGGTCACCCTAATGTGTCATTGACATGACTGATTTGTCTCAGGAGAGGGCATGCAGTTGATTCAGTTCATAGATATGATATCTGAAATACCTTAAGGTATTTCTGGAATCCATGTGGGAATGTCTTATCTAATACAAAATCTATAGGAGACTCTTACCCTTTTGAACTAACAAGTAGTTATGGGATATGGAAAAACATCTCAGATGGTACTGATGTTTGTGTTTGAGGGACTGCACTGTGCCTTTTGATAATGCAATTGCTTAAGAGCTGCTCAGTTGATCAGATATTAGGGTCTATTTAGAGAATCAGCTCCTTAGATCCCATTGGACTTTTGACTAGCTGATAATGATAGGAGCTTGAATACCATATGTAGATACCTGACTGACTTAATCTGAAGCCAAATAACTGGTAAAAGCTAAACTGCTTTTACTTGTTCCTGTATGTGTAATGAATTGACAGTGAATACAAGCTACTGTGATTTAATGTAAAGTACAGTTAAAAAGTTTAGGTATGTCACGTTACCTAAGTTACGCATTCGCCAGGTATTCTTTTACTTAGGTCATGTGTCTGTTATGACACAATGAGTAAATCAATGACAATGTTTTGGGGGGGTTTGTGTGGGTTTGTTTGTTTTTTTTTTTCCCTGTCTGTTTCTTAGGTCATTTTTTTGTTAAGAAGGCAGCAGAAACAGCTGAAGTTGGTGAATAAATATGATTTTGAGGTGAAGTAGGAGAGGAGTCCTTTATCTTTCATATACAGAATCACACAATGGTTTGGATTGGAAGGGACGTTGAAGACCATCCCATTCCCAACCTCTGCCATGGCCAGGTGCACCTTCCACTAGACCAGGCTGCATGAAGTCCTGTCCAACTTGGTTTTGAACACTCCAAAGATGGAGCACCCATACACATTCAATGCTATTTGTAAAGATGTCTTCTCAGAGGCCTGAAATGTACTCTTCCAATCAATCAAAACTCTTATAATAGGGTTACAGCTGTGGGCATAAACTTGTGAAGTCATACAAGAGTGCATAGGCACTTTTAATATGGCATCTTTGCCTATATATCAGTAAATGTACAGTTTCTTTAAACAGTAAATTCATTTTGTTTTGTCTTTCTAAATTTGTTGGTTCATAATTTCTACCAGCTTTAAATGCTTTAGACTTTTAACCTCCATCAGGTCCAGGAAAAATTTACTTTTGTTATGAACATCCTTTTGTGTGTGTCAGTCTAATAAACAAGTTTCCAGTATGGTAAACTGTCTGTCATATTTCCTTAATCTCCAAAGAAACTCGAGTTCTTGCTGTAATTCTTGCACATAGAAACTTGTGAGGTAAGACTGTCTGCTATCCTCTGTTCAATCTCACAATCTGAAATAGAATCTGGATGTTGTTTACTGCTCAAACATCCTTTATAACTGTGACTTTGATTCTGTCAGCTCTCACAGTCAGTAATATTTCAGAGAGGATCTGGTTAATCAGTCTTTTATCTGTACTTTTTTCTGCAACAAACATTTCTTCCCTGATTTCAGGATATTAAGAAGCTGAATTTTGCCAAGTTTTGGACCTTTCCCTTCACCTCATTTCATCTCAGTTCATTTTGTTGTAGTCACTCCATTTCCAAATTTTCTTTTTTTTTTTTTTTAATTGTATTTTATTTTATCATATCTCCTTTCCAGAATGTTTGTTCCACTTTGTTATCTAAGATCTGCATTTTTTAAACTTGTTTCTTCTCACTGACCTATAACAATCATTTCATGTTCCCTAATGACATTTAATTCAGTTTTTCTGAGTACTTAAAATATAATGTGTATTTTGTTTGGTTATTTTTTCCTGCAGATTTGTAATGATAGACAATAGCCAATCCTGAGCAAACATTGGTACATTTCGGGACACAAGCCAATAATCACAGAATAAAGTTCATAGTTGTCATCCAGAATTATTCTTTTGATATCATGCATGGCATTCTTGCCCCATCCTGTTAGCATTATGGTTTCTGCCAGTTTCCCATGAAACAGCTCTATATGATTTACTGAAGAACATAAAATTCAACTGAATACAAGAACTAAATAAAAAACTCATCCTGGGAAAGTCAGAGACTTGGTATTTTAAAGAGAAGGAAGCACGTTATATCCCTTAAACTTTATTTTTTTTTTCTTTGCTCTTTCTGATACTACTTTTCCTATGAAGTGTCATGTATACAGTCCCTTTCATATCTAATTTTTGGATATCTAATTTATTTGTAATAGGTATTAATTTTTTTTATTTTTTCTTTTGCCTTTGATCTCAAAGAAAATTTGAACTTGTCTTTTGACAAGTGAAAACTCCATCAAATCCAGAGATAGTTTCAGTTTTTACATTTATGAATTTCTAATTCTTTCTTACAAAGATGAAAGATAGAACAGAATATGAAATAAAATGTTTTAGTGGTATTTATTTAAGATTTTTTTTTTAGCTTTTGGATTTTATTTTCTTGGGGAGGGAGAATTTCTTCTGGTTTTGGGGAAGTTTGGGTAGAGCTTTTCTTGTTCACCCATAATGAAAATTAAAACTGTCTAGCATCATGGTTTATTGTGAGTTTTGCACGGTCAGCTGGAGTCCCAGTCTATGTTATGATTTTGCTAAGATCTTTGGATCTTCAAGACTTCTTGACTGTGCCATTAATACCAGACTTCAATGTGTGTTTAGAATACAGTCTTAGATTTTTGGTGTGGTCTGTAAAACATAGAATGGACTTCTGGTTTTTACTAAGATGAAAATTACACAGTACACTGCCTTGTCATTCCTCTGATACAAAATTTATCTCTTTAACACAGTCTAATATTAACTTCCATTTTTTCCATGTTTAATATTGCCCATGTCTATTAGCATGAAAACAATCACACAGCATCAACAGTAAAACATAAATGTTCATGCAAATTTTCTATACTCATTCCAAACGTTCCTGACTAAAAGGGCTTATTAAGAATAAATCAATTATTGGTTATATTGTAACATGAAAAAAAATTAAAGAGCAAAAGAAAGCAACCTGATATAAACACCTGCTGAAAAACGCTCTATGTAAATATTAAAGACCATTTAACTTAGAGATTTATTACAGCCATCCTGCATTTGCATTTGACATATAAACTTAAAACATAATATGTCTAGAACTCACCTAGACTGTAGATATGAGAATATGTCATGGGAAACATTTCTAGTTTGAGAATTCTTCCCTAGTTTTTGAATGGTAAATCAAAATGATTTGGTAAGAAACTAACAAACTTTTTTTTGGAAAAAAAAAATTGAATAGGAAAAAGGCAAAAAGGGTCAAATGTGTCATGGAATGCATCAAGAAGAGCATTGCCAGCTGGCCAAGGTGGGTGTTTGTTCCACCCTACACTGCAGTGGTGCTGCCCAAGTCAAGTTCTGTGTGCAGTTTTGAGAACTTCAATATAAGAAGGACTTATTAGCAGCTATTGAAGTGTGTCCAGAGGAGGATGACCCAGATGGTAAAAGGTCTCAAGAGCAAGACTTCCAAGGAGTGGCTGAGGTCATTTGACTTACTCAGCTCAGAAAAGAGAAGACTGAGGGATGACCTCATTGCAATCTATATTTTCTTCAAGGGTGTCAGCAGAGGGGCATCGATCTCCTCCCTCTGGCAACCAGCAACAGGACACAAGCAAATGGAATCAAGCTGCATCAAGGAAAGTTCACACTGGCCATCAGGAAAAGTTTCTGCACTGAGAGGGTAATCAGTCACTGGAATATGTCCCCCAGTGAAGCAGTCATATTATCCAGCCTGTCAGAGTTCGAGGAGCATTTGGACAGTGCTCTCAGTCACGTGCTTTAATTTTAGGTAGTCCTGCTACCTAAATTTCTGCATTTGACTCCATCAGAACTCAAGAACTTTTAATTGCATACAGTTTTATGTAGCCATGTATGATGTGGATATCTATGATTACAAAGTGCTACTTATAAAACATTTTATTGACAAGAAAAATGAAAAACATAAAAAAGAGTTTGATTATAGCATACTTGGATTTCTTCCCCTTCCTATGTTTTCTAAATCTATTTGAAGTATACTAGAAGTAGAGTACTTTCACATAAGTGTATTCAGGCGTGAAATAGAATCATGCATTTTTAAGTAAATTGCCTTCTAACAAATTTATTTCAGAATATGCACATAATTAGAGTCACAGCTCTGCATAGTAGTCAGTCAGTATTATATCATTATTTGCCAACCACCACTTTGTAAACAAGATGTGCCATCTCAGGATGTGTGTTCCGTTTCAAAATTTTACTGGTGCTCACTCAGAGATAAGAGGTATTTCAAACTGAGACATTTTATTGACTAACCTGACGTCAGACTTTGATCAAGCAATCATGTTGACAGTAGGATGTTTATTTGCATGTAGCCTGATTAAAATAATAGAATTTTAGAAAGAATTGGAATTGTGTCATTGCATATCAGATAAGATGCTGCATTTGTCTTGTTACTGTGATATGAACTTATCAAGACTTCAGTGTATTTTTTTTTCTGAAGCTCTGTTACACAGCAGATGGGATGTCTAACATCCTTTTCTATTTGAAACATGCAAGCACTAATAAACAAGAGGGTTTAGAATGTTAAACCAGCCAGCCATACGAAATATGTCACACAGTTTGCTGTCAACATAATTAATTAGATAGCATTATTTGTTGTCCCCAATGAACTCCGATGAGCTCAATGACTGATAATAGCCTCATTCTTTTGAGGGATTTTCTTTTAATTTTATTCACTTTGATTTAAGAAAGAGTGTTTAAAGAGGGGAAAAAAACATCCTACCACTATGAAGGGTGATTCAGAAATACATACTTTTGACTTATTAATATGAGCAAACATTTGGCCTATTACTAAGGTCATTTTAATTTTAAATCTTCCAGAGTAATGTTTCTTGAATAATTACTATTTCAGTAATTATCTTGCACTTTCATAACACATTTCTGGACATGTTTTGTAATAGAGTTCTTGCCCTTCAGACTGTAGAAAGACTCAATAAAATTATGTGAACATCACTTATAACACAGGACAAACAAAATCTTATGGTTAACATAACATACAGGTCTTCAAATCAATCTTAAATAGAAAAGGCTATTTTCAGTCAGGGAAACATAATTATTTGCTTTTCTTGTAATTTTAATGTTCAGATTTGCACTAGAACAAATAATTTCATGAACTTTCTAAGAGGGACCAGCAACTCCCTGCCCCACAGTTCCATTTCCAGCCGTGCCACTAGTTCTTAAAGAGACAATAACAATCTTGGGCACAGATAGTTGAGGAACACGATAACATTTTGGGGTAACCAGGACACCGTGAAGAAAATTAAATGTTGGTCAATAGAAAAATTTATAAATAGTGAATGTAATAATTGGACTTTATTATAGAAAATGGCAGTTTTGCTACTGTTTCTGGTAAATATATTGCACTTAAATAAAGTATTAAGTTCCTCAGTGGAAGAAGAGACATAAAATTGATTAGGCTAATCCTGGAAAAGTACATGTCCACAAATAAGGATAATTCCTGTGAAATACATATGCTTTTTCTGAATTTCTAGGTGCTTAGGCTTTGTTATTTATTATTTATTATTTATTTATTATTTAATTAAATATGTAATTATTTATTACATGAGTTATGTGTTATTTTTGTCTGCATCTCTGCCATAGCACCATTTTATTAGTTTTGTATTGATAGAATTTTTTTTTTTTTAAATATGCAGCTAAATTAAATTTGCAAGTTTACATGGCTTTTAACTAACTAATGTACATTCTGGTGCACTTCTGAATGTTGAGTGTGCAAATAGTGTTGCATAAACAATCAAATACTCTCAAAGGGGTAAAACCAATTGGTGTCCTCTTTGGAAATATCTTTTACATTTACAGCAGTAAATATGAAGAAAGAGAGTGAAAGGACAAAAACCTTTCTGAGGGAGGCAGCATTTAGTTATGCTTCATAGGCTTTAATGAATCATTCCTCTGTACAGAGTTAAGTCTTACTCATCATGCCATAACAGTATGTTCTATTAAGCACCCATGAAGAAAAGTTTTCTGAAGTTTAACATGCTTGATAGTTTCATTGGGTCTTGATGGTAAGAGAAATGCCTTTTTTCTGCAGGATTTATCGAACTGTTCAGTTCCTATATCAGTTCCTGTATCAGTTTCCTCTTTTTTTTTCAGACTGAAGAAGCACGGGGGTCTTTCTGCCTATACTATGGGAGGCATTCCATTCCCTAGACACCCAGTTATCCTATGTGTACTTATTCATCTGGGTATATTTATGAGATCACCTAGCAAAAACTTTATAAAGGGTTCAATCTGAAGTTATACATACCTTTAACAAATTTCTATTCAAACTCTTCTTTTTTTCAGATAATTTTTTGAAAGCTCATTTTTATATTGTAATTACCAGATTATCTCCTTCTTTTGCCTTTGTTTAGACTGTTTTTTGAAAAGTGATTTTAAGTTCACAATTTTATATTCTGTGTCTTTATGATCTCCCTGATTTTTTGGCACAGTTGGTGGTCCGTCACCATATTCAGTGAAAATATAGCTCCAAAAGCACATGCTTCCTGTCTGATAATTGTTAAAAATCTATAAAGATTCTAATGTAATAATAATGCAATTAACTTAATTGATTCAATGTATTTTTAAACCTATAACTATTTGTATGTTGGCTTAATAAAATATGAATAAAATTTCAGTAGCAATTTGTGCACTATTATTCTGGCCTTTTCCACAATATTTTCTATGAAGTGTGTGCCTGAAATACTCATAATTCTAAATGATGTACTCTCCTTTGCCTTCTGTCTTTTTTCCTTTTTCAACTAATTTTTCTTACCTTCTTTTAGCAAATTTACCTTGGGTGCTACTTCTTTTTATGTCTATAGCTTCTTTTTCAGAGACCAAAATGCACCTGTGGCCTTTGTTAAAGATTGGGCCACATTTAAGATTTACAGAACAAGATTAAATGCATTTCACTCTATATAACTCCGCCTTTGTATCAGACAAGAACATTGATGTTGATAATTTCTTAATTTCACAAAGAATCACACAGCCTTTCTGGTCTTTAAGCATTACAAAATTGTTAGAATAAAATAATCAGAACTTAAATGTGATTTTTTTTTTCAAAGAATAATTGTATAGCCAGGGTAGAGTTGAAAGTTTGGCTTACGACTTATGAGATATACTTCAAAATAATAGAAACTCCACAGATATTTTTTGTGAAAAACTTAAATAAGCATTGGTTTGATGGAGGAGTTCTCTCCAGCATAAATCTTCAAGAAATGTAAAACTTATGCAAGTATTTTTTATTATAATTCACTCAAAAAATCTTTTAAAATTACAAGAAAAAAATTGTCCTATGTTTGTCCACCAAAAATCACCGATGTAGGTAAACTAAAATATTTTATAATTTTATGGAAATCCCTAGCTCATCCACCAGCAACCAAAGGAATGGTAGTTATGCAGCACAAGGCACATTTTCCAAGAGGTGTTGGAGCAGCTGTCTGTGCCAGGGCAGAGGCTTTGACCCAAACAAATCTTCAGATGATAGATAGAGCCCAGCAAGTCGCAGTCTGCAGGGAGGGCCTGGTACCTCTCCCTCAGGCTGCTTGGACTGTGAGGGCATAAAAACCCAGAGGTTCCTTTAATTGGGATCCTTCCTGGGAGGCACCAGCTCCAGCTGCTTCTGCTACTGTGCCCCAGGAAAACCTGGGGTCGAACAAGTAAGGAAACCTGGTCTGGCTGGGAGAGTGGGGTGTGTAGGGAGTCAAGAGTGGCACCTGTCTGGAGCCACCAGCTGTCACGGGTCTTTGGTGCCAGCAGTGAAAGGCTCTGGTGGTGGGAGTGTGACTGACAGAGTGGCTCAAAGGTCAGAGAAAAAGGTTTCCTTAACACTCTCTATAATATACAGAGTAAGATGTATTTTTTTTTAAATTTGATTAAGGTTTTATTTTTCAGCTTTCCTTCCTTAATGAAGAAGATGTTTCAAAAATACTGTGAATATTTTAGCTGTTCTAAAAATCAACTAATGTACAGTGTAAGGTTTTTATTTATTTTAAAACTTCTTTGTTTGAACATTTTTGGATTGCAAGCAAACTTTTGCTATGAGCTAGAATGAAGAAAGATGTTACTGTTTTTCTTCCCAAATAAAAAGACAGTCTACCTTGGAAATCTCTAGTGACATTCTCCATTGAATGTTTTTGGATTGATGCCTGGAATTTTGGATACAGGACTGAAGCTATTTATTCAGTTTCTTTGCATTGCTAATTTATCAAAATCTTGAGTATGGACTTTGTTGAAGCAGTGGCCAGATGCTAGATAGCAGGATACAACAAAAAACACATGGCAGAGAGAGACAGGATCAAGGAGAAACACTTGAAGTGATTCTTTCTGGCTAGCAGCAGTAACCTGGCTGAAGAGTTATGGTCAGCCTAGTCAGACCTCTCTGGCCTCCACACATCATATCTCTCAGTGCCAATTGTATCTTTACATTGAACTGGGAAAAGACTATTATAAAAATCACATAAAATGGATGAGTACATAAAAAAATACACCTCTTTTCCTGTAGTCAATATCTTAAAGTAAGTTAAAGATGACTTTTTTGAAACCTCAATTACCTCTGCCTCCCATAAAAACAGTTCCAGTTTTATGAAAATAATAATGTTTTAATACTTTCTTTGGGGGTAGGATTCCATGCATGAACATGTGAGATTTTATGTTATAAGGCTTGTTTTTTATTTCCTTTTCTTTAAATGAAAGAGTTCATTCTCTTTTCCAAGTAACAACTGATAGGTCAAGAGGATATGGTCTCAAGTAGTGCCAGGGGAGGTTTAGATTGGATATTAGGAAAAATGTCTTCTCTGAGAGGGTTGTTAAGGATGGGAAGGGTTGTTCAAGGTAGTGGTTGAGTCACTGTCCTTGGAGACACTTAAAAGAAAAGTAGCTGTGACACTTAGGGATGGTTTAGTGGTGGACTTGGCAATGCCTTGTTTATGATTGGACTTGAACATCTCGGAGGTCTTTTCCAACATAAATAATTCTATGATTCTATTAACCTTGAATTCTTGGTAGAAATTCAGTAAGGACAGTGTTTTCCACTTTGTCTAATTAGCAGCAGTGAGAACATGTTAGCTGTACTTTTAAAGGCTTGAGGTTCTGAGGGAACTGGATGCCACATCCTCAGTAGATAGTCTGTAAAATGCAGGATCAGAGAATCTGCAAGTGGCAGTGACTGCTGTTTTATGGTGAGTTCAATAGTTGGTGTTTGATAGGCAGGGTTTATATACCAGATGCACCTAGAAAAACAGGGCACCTGATTTGTGTGACTTCTCTTTGACATAAACACTGAATCCAAGTAGAAAAAATTCTGTGAATTAATAGATACAGGGTCTGGTGTTCAGGATTAAGTCAAGATAAAGACAAATGCCAAGCTTGAAAGTGTTTGTCAAACCAGTTTCTGGAAAACATAGATAAATGTTTTATAGTAAAAAAAAATAAATTAAAAACCACCACAAATAAACCACCAATCCTTCCCTCCTCATCCCAACGCCCCCCCAAAAAAACCTAAAACCAAAAGAAAAGCAGAACAAAATTCCTAGCTTGGATTTCTCTCTTTTCTATTTTTTCTATTACTTTGTAACATATATGTGTCTAGAAGACACGTTACTATCTCATACATTTCATGAAACCTTTAAGGTTCTCTCCAGGAGTTCGGAATGCATTTTTCAGTCATTGCAGCAACATTTGAAATGGTGCTTTATCACTGGATTTCTTATTTTTTCTTGTAAACACTAGACACACTGCTAAATCTCTTGCTAAATCCAGGAAGAAAAAAAGAATATACTTTTCTCTGCTGTCATTGAAAATTCAGGCTGAAGTTTCCTGATACACAGATTTTCTTGAAGGATATACAGTTAAGATCAATATAGTGTCATTAAAAAAATACATTTCTGCTGAGTCATCTGCAAGAAGCTTAGGAGTCTTTGTTTTTAGCAAACACAATTATAGAGTCTGGATATACTCAGTGATCTGTGAAGGTTAATATCTGTCCATAAAAGTGATGTGTTGAGTTTCTTTTGTCTGTTCACCTACATGTTAACAGGAATTTTCAAATATAATTGAATTCTTCACCTTATTATAAAAATAATACTGACTATAAAGTTTTACTTGTAGGTCAATGGGTGGATACCTAATGATTTTTATAAGCCCCTTCAGCTTTCTTTGGATGTCCTTATGACACAAATCTTCACACTTGAATCCCTTCAGGGACAGTTTTCAAAGGTGTTTTTGTTTTTTAACAGCTATGACAGCATTTTTGTAAATGGCTACATACAAGCTCTCTGTCAGGATATTCAGATAATAGCACTTTATTTAACCAGAGCAGAAAAATTCAAAATATAGATATTTATATAAAAATGTACACACATGTGTACATATACGTGTGTGTGTGTGTGATAAAACATATTTTATATTTATATCTATATGTTAGATAGATAAATTGAGCAATAACATATGTAAAATCATTTTTTTTCCAAGGATTAACTCCTCTCCTGATTTTTCCACATACTTCTACCTGTACACCCTAGAAATGAAATCTAGGGAAAAAACCCATACAAACTAACACTAACATACCTACCTCCCTGCCCTGAAAAAAAAAAAAAAAGCCCCCAAATCAAAATAAAAACCCATAGACTCTTCTCCTTGGAACTAATATGCACTACTGGAACAAACAATTATTATTTCTGATAGCATAAAAAATGTTCAACAAGAAAACTTCCTAAAGTCAACTGATGCTTTTTCCCCCTCTCCCTAAAGAGAGTGCATTATGTGAAAATATATGTGTTTAATAATCTGAAACTGTTGTTACTAGAATTTAGATGATGTAGAAAAAATGATAAGTTTTAAAGAATTCTTGGAGGAGTGCTACCATTGCTATTGAAAAATACATGGCTTAGAAAGTGTTATGAACAATATATTAATGAATTTACCTGCCTTTTTAGGGATATTAAAGCTAACTGACAAAATATTATTGTCATGGAGACAAAAAAAACATTCCCTGCACAGAATTGAAAAGTGCTGTTAGAAAAATACTTCTTCAGGCTACATGAAATAATAGTGGCTTTGCTACTATGAAAGAAAGGGAATTAAATAAAGAAATAAACAAAAATAATCACAAGCTTTCTAGAAAGAAAAAAGGATTCAAAGATACTTGCTACATGAGAGAAACTTGTAAAAAAATAAGGACAAATCAGTGTGAAGAGAAGATATAATACTGTGAAAAATTGTAGTTAATTTTATACATACACTACTCAATTTTAATTTCTCTGCAAATTTTAGTAGAATTTAATAGAATTAGCTTAGTTCCTATACCACTCTAGGGCCATAATCATTGATTGAAAGAAAAAAAAATTTCTTTTGTCATTAAATATATGTTATAATCTAATTTTAGTATTGAGTTTTTAGTTAGGCTGTAGAGCGGCTGTCATATTCCAAATGGCATTATTTGATGTGCAGTCCATTAATCTTTATCCATGGAGTAGAAACCGTCATCAGTCATGGGTCAGTTTGGGATGTTTGCATGAGAACATGTTGGGTAGGACAAGAGAGACCTGTCCCCAACACTAGAACATTTTACTGCTGGGAGGATCTATCTGCTATTCCAGCAATCAGGAATACTGTTTTCTCTGAATATGTGATTCGATACAGTGAGTAGGAGGAAGCAGCCACTTAGCAGACTAAACTGAAGGTGAATTCTTGGTCATTTTTATAGCAGGGAGACTCTTGCCATTGAGTTTAGCATTTCAGTCATTTTCAAATCTGGAGGAAAGGTACAATAGTCAGATATAGTATCATTAAATAAGAGAAGAAAACATTTGGGTTCTACATAAAATATAACACATACTCCAAAGAATAACTGAACTGGAGAATACTCTCTCAATAGAGAGTGAGACATTCATGACCTGGGTTTTTAAAATCTAGGCTTGATTGGTTATATTTATTGTACAGATAGCTACTCATATTGGCAAGGAGAGGGACAGATGACTTATATAGATGCTGTTCAGCTTTAATATCTATTAAAGCATGGATGCATTCCAAGAATGAACTGACTGGGTTCAGGGAAGTTCAATAGCTCCCAACATGGAAGCACCTGCCTGCCTTGCTACCTCAATTCAAAATAATTTGCAAATCTGTTCTTCACAAAGCTGCTGATTAAATGAGCTAAGTCATTCAATTTTTTTTTTTCCTGAAAGAGGAAGTCTGACAAAAACAATGTGAAAAATAGGTTCAGAGGCACATAATGAAATTAAAGTATTAGGAGTACTGCAGTGTTAGCATGTTTTCCATCTGCTCCTCGTGTGCATGTGCAGTTTTAATCTAATACAGTCACTAGAAGGAAGAGAGACTTTGTGTATTAAAATAGGACCTCGCTTTGTCAAACAAATTGTTAACGAGATTTCCAACCAGGTTTTTTTTAAGGCTTGTACGTTTTCATTTGTTAAAAGCAGTTCTGGAATAGGCCATGCTAGTGTTAGTGGATATTAGTCTCCAATATTTAGTAAAATGGGCTGGTTTAAAATGAATGAACAAGTCTTGGTGACTGTCCCAAAGACCTTTTACCTTTAAAAGGCTAAATAAGCAGGAAAATCAGGCATCAAATACATTCTAGATGCAAATTCCAGGTAAAGTTACAGGGTGGTCTACTTTTTATAATGGATCTTTTAGGTAATGGAAAAAGGGTTTCTAGAAGGGAGTAAATGAATATAGTCTGATCTGTTTAGGTAAGCTCTGGAACTGTTTTCCCTTCCATAAGAAATTAAATGGGAGAGGATCCCTGTGATTCTCCCTCTACTCAGCTCTCATGAGACCCCACCTGGAAAACTGTGTACAGTTCTGGTGCTCCAACATAAAAAGGGCATAGAACTGTTGGAACAAGTGCAGAGGAGAACCATGAAGTTGAGAAGGGAAGTAGAGCACCTCCCCTATGAAGGCAGGCTGGGAAAGCTGGGGCTGTTCAACCTGGAGAAGAGCACTGGAGACCTCGGAGCAACCTTCCAGTATCTGAAGGGAGCCTACAGGGAAGCTGGAGAGCGACTCTTCATCAGGAACTGTAGTGATAGGACAAGGAGTAATGGGTTCAAACTGAAATAGGGGAAATTTGGTTTATATATTTGGGAGAAATTATTCACTCTAAGAGTTGTGAGACACTGGAATAGGTTGCCCAGAGACATTATGAATACCCCGTCCCTGGCAGTGTTCAAGGCCAGGCTGGATGGGGCTTTGAGCAACTTGGTATAGTGGAAGGTGCCCCTGCCCACGGTAAGGTGGTTGGAGATAGATGAGATAATCTTCAAGGTCCTTTCCAACACAAACCATTCTGTGATTTTATATTGTAAGTCGGTGTATTGGAAAAAGTTCCTTGTACAACATTCCAAAATTTAAACTTGTATTTTTTGTAAAGACTAGCCTTTCCACTTTGCTTTTTAATATTGAAGGCTTCTTCAAACAGAATGATATGTATATTTTTTTTTAAAATACTTTTTTTTTTTTTTAACAGGAAAACCAATATATTATTTGTTTGGTCTTCCTCCATGAAAAAAACTCAATGCTCCATTTAATTAATACTTTTCCTTCTTTAAATTGTGTTCCCTATTAAAACAGACTGGAAAGTACTAATTATATGAGTTGCTTCAAAAAGTAGGGTAATACTAGATTTAAAATTACAGTGACTGATATATTTTAAATTGTGATCACCTGCATGCATAGCTAGATCACAAACTGTCAAAAGGAAGGTCACACGAGTTGACAAGGCAGTGTAGAATAACACAAAGAATGGGAAATATCAGTGTTATACAATCATAAAGATAGGTGATTTTCAGATTTTTAAATTATAAACACTTGCATTCATAATTAAATCAGACGCTGCTGAGGGAAAATGTCAAAACACTGTAAATACTGTCGAGACCACTCCTTATAATGGAGTACAGAACTTTGGATACAGTTTTGAATCTCAGCCACCATTCTGCCAAACCAGAAAAAACTGTACACCTTCATCTTTCAATAATTGCCCCTTCAATTAATTGAAGTGAGTTCTGGTGTATGTACTGCTCCAGGACTTCTACAAAATTATGCCACCTCTTTTTGATCAATTATAGTATCCAGTAATACTTATATTTATGTATATTTTATATATAACTGTTGCAGAATAACAATTACCTGTTGTACTTACTGGTTTTACTTTTATTCTAGTCCACCAAGTGGGAATTTTACTGATGACTTGAGTGAGGCCAAATGATTTGATGTAGTGAAAAAGTGTTCTCTTTTAAGAAGCTTCCAGAGCAGAGCAGTGTTACCTAACTACATTTGTTGGCTCTATTTTACTTTACAATAGGTGTGCTTAGTGACTTTCACATATAGCTAAGGAAGATTACTTCCTACATTTCAGCAAAGGAATAACATTTTTTAACAATCTGTTGATCATATTGCAAGTGATATGGAAAAGGATAGACAATCTGCTTTAGAATGGCCATAGAAAAGAAAAAGGTTCATTTCTGACACAAAATAATTTTACAGAGACAATAAAGTATAGGTCTGACAGTGAAATAAAAATGAAAGATGAGTTTAGATCTTTGATCTGATTAAAGTGCTACCAGAAGTGAGAAATCTGGGGCTTCTAGATCTGCCAACAGGTTTATACTTGCCTGCATGTTATCAGCACCGTTTTGAGGTAGTGTTCCTTGAAAAGCTAAGAGAAAAGGCAGTCCTGACTCCCTCCAGTCCTGAAAAATTGAGCACTGAGGATTAGCACATCAGAGAGTAAATCAAAAAGCCTGGACTGGAACAAAAAGAGAGGAACCAAACAGCTAGGCTTTCATGATTTTGTTTTGCTTTGATTCCTGTAATGGATATCAGCTTTTGGTTTTACCATCTGTGAGTTACCTTGCTGATTGCTGTCACACTGTTTTTGAGAAAGTAATTTTTTTAATGGAAACAAAAACCAGTTAACTCTGGCCTCTTCTCAGGAAAATGAGAACTCCAAAGTTAACACAGATTTTGGTAACTTCTGGCAGCAGGAACAGAGAACAACATAGCAAGTAATAATTATGACAGTAAGATATCTTCCTTTTCATGACTGTTTATGAAGGAAAGATGACAGATTTTAAATCTCAGTCTGTGTTTTTTTGTTGACATTGATATTAGTAGAATTAAAAGCAGATTTTGTGAAGGAAGGATTAAAGTAATTGAGGTAAACACAACCAGAAGTGGGCAAAGCCCCATTTTAGGCATTCTTACAACTTCATAAATTAGTAGTGACTCTGCTGTGATCAGTTCCAAACACAAAAATCACAATATGAATGAAAATATGACTTATGCCATTGCACAAATATAAACCTGTACTTTAAAGTAAAAGTTGTAGACCTTAATCAGTAGCAACAGTATACTTGCTAGCAATACAAGAAAAAAAATCAGAAACATAGCAGAAATAATAAAAAATACATTACACAATTATCAGACACAGATTTAGTGTACTTCTTGTTACTGGAGCTGAATTCATGATATGGTTTTTTTTTCAGTCATATTACAAAAGTTCTGCTCAGAACATACTTTCTTGGTTGCACTTTTCACCTCTAGATAACTTCCCCAGCCCCCTGCTTTAACAGTATCTTTCTTCAAAGATTTTGCACACTGCTTATGCCACTCTCAGAATTTTAATGTGAATTTCTGAGAATATGGAGTGTTATGAAGCATTAACACTTAAACCCACTGCTAATCCCCACATGGCTTGCTTTATTCTTTTAGATCTGTATATTGTATGAGCTACAGAGAACAATAAAACTGAATAAGTACCTTGGAGAAAGAGCAAGAGCCTGTGTGTGAAACATGCTAAGTAATTATAGGGGTACTATTTGAAGAATGATAGTCAAGGCTGTTTTAAATATAGAACATTTTCAATCAGATGATTAGCTGTAGTTAAAAAGTAGTTTGCTGTCAAAGTTTGCCTTGAGGCCTTCTGTTACCCAGGGGTTAATTTGTATAAAAAATATCAAGTTTGCTTCAAGAAGCAAAAATATGTGGTTTTTCAACACATTCACATGCAATTTTGAATTAGCAACACAGTGAAAAGGGTTCTAATAGCAAATGCAGTTTCCCAATCTTGTAACTCCAATCTAGCCTCATGTTTACTCAGTGGAGTAGAAAAAAATAATTTTAAATATTTCATTCATAATACACACAGAAACTTAATATTGCTTTTCTAAAATGAAAAAAATATATTTTAACAATTCAAATCTAACACGGGAAATCAAAGTGCAATCTATTGAGGTTATTTACACAGAAATAGCATATTTCTCTTGTTTTCTTGTTCTTTTCTTTCTGTTCTGACATGGACATCTTTAGATTTTGTGATACAACAAGAAAATGGCATAGCAGATTTTACATACACCCTTTGTCTTAAAGTCATCTTTTTTTAAGGTTTTTAAGAAATAAACAGCTTCATGACATAAAAATATATTAAGAGCAAAACAACACAGAATCCTTCTCCCATTATTGTCTGATCCTGAGTTTACATTATAATTCAGATAAATCGAAATCCAGTGCTACAATTATGGCTGAAATTCTTCATAATTAAGTGTGAAAAATGTTGATTTAAATAAATGTTGGTACCAATGCGTAAATGAACACATATTGTGCATATAATCTATACTCCTGACATGTATTTCATAATGCACTTTTCAGCTTTACAACTCTGTTGAATGATGGGAGGGTTTAGCCTGCTCAAATGAAAAAGCCCAATTGATTTGGCTTTGTGCAAAACAAGTACTGCATAAATATTTAAAACTATACCAAAAAATAGGCACTACCTTCAACGGCATACCTTAATAGCGGACATCCATCTTATAATCTTAGTTTTAACTTGACCTTGAAAAGGAAGGAAATAATGTAAATAAGTCTTATAATTACTGGAAGAAGGAGCTCCCTAGTTTAATGATGGTAAGCAGAATTTGAAAGAAAAACCAAAGCAAACAACAACAAAGCCACAAAATTTAGTCAGCAAAGTAAAAAAGACAATTATAGAAAGAAGCACTTTTAAATGGATAATCAAAGGAAATTTGAAAGGAAACATAACCTAGAAAAGCTGAATTTTATGCAGCCTATTAGACGTTTTTCCTTCTATATTTCCTAGTGCTTGAGAGGTAACAACCAAGTCAAACTAGTTCTATTTAAAATGGTTTTTTTGCACAGGAAAGAAAATAGTTTTAAATATGTACATGTACACTTCAGAGCAGACATGTAAGGACCAAAATAAACTGCAAAATAACAACAAAGATTCCAAAAAATAATGCAGAGAACAGATGGGACCAAGAAAAACAAATTAGTTGTGGCCAGAAGTTCTTTGTAGATCAGTACTGAGCATACAGGGTCACAGTGAGTTCTCTCATTTGACTATAAAGTGTAACAGATAAAGAGAAAAGCTCTAAGCAAATTATATATCAGTAATTTACATGAGCTGTTTGAGCTTTTGACAAGAAATAAAAACAAAGGAGGATGAAGTTAACTTACAGTAAGGTCATAGAATCCCAGACAAAAAGTTAGGTAACGTAAGATATTCCCCTGCCACCAACGAGAGACATAACTGGTTATAAGTATTTTTAAAGGATGTCAAAGCATAAAAGGTTAGTTAAGGTAAAGCTAAGGCTAGAAATTAAGAGGGAGAAATCCTATTTGGAAAGGATATTTTATGTGTATCTTAAGCTCTTACCCTTGAGGCTTTGTGTACTACCTGGTATACATGGAATAGTACAGGATAATTTTTATCTAATATTTCTAGGCAAAAAAGTCCTTTTGCAGACTACAGGAAGAGAAATTGAAACTTCCAATGTGAAGAACGGGTTATTTAAAAAATTGAAATGTTGAAGTAAAGAGGGAAAAACATTCAAGTCATATTTGAGTTAAAAACAAAAGTATGATGCTATGATCTCTTGTATATAAGCTAGTTTATTTTATACTACATTATTTTAAAAGGTATTTTAAACTTGATTTCATAAACTTTTACAGAGACTGTGGAAGTCTTGCAGAGGTCTAGATAGTTTGGCTTTTTCCACAGATATGTTTCTTGGATTTTAAATACCAAGTCAAAGTTTTGTTACATTTCCTTCAAGGTTGTTTTTCCAAGGGAAAATAAAAAGAGTTCCCAGCTCCCTGTAATGCCTTTTATTTGTCAGGAAAGTATTTGCAATGAGACAAACATCTGCAGTCCACATCCATGCTTTTAAGCATTAACGTGTCTCATCCATTCTATAGGATTAGATCCTGCATATCTATAAAAAGACAAATACATATGATGTCTTTCATATAATTACTTCTGCAACAACTCATAAATAGATAATTTTTCTTCTGTAGAATTTCCCTTTATGCCATTGCAAATACTTACTGTAGCTCAACCACTGCAATGCCACCTTCTTGTCTCTAACTGGACTCTTTCATGCACGGCTGAATATATAGAACTGTGATAAGAAGTTACCTAGTTGTTGTTTCAAGACTCGTATACCTTCCTTTTCTTCCTCCTCCTTCCAAGACACAACTTCCAGTGTCATACTTACATACATACCAACATACTTTGCCACTGGCTTATATTCAGGAAGTGTGAGGACTGTCCCTAAGTTCTCACCTGGAATCCCACTGGGATCCAGTGGGTGAAGCTCTCTAACTTTGCGTGCAACACAGTACTGCTGATTGCAGTGTAGTTTAAGTGGTTCAGTGTAGAATTACAAAAATAATTACAAAAAAGCTTAGCTTCAGATTTCTCTGCTTCTGTGATATGCTATCCTCTTCCTACAGACTGGTATTTCCTAGCAGTTCACTGTCACATGTAATCATTAACACCCCTGGTTGAATCTCAAATCTTTAATTGGGCTGTTGAAGTGCAGGCAGCTCAAGCCTCAAGTGACTATCTATTTTATAATTTTAGCATCTGTTGTAGAGATATCTGGCTGCAGAGAATGTTAAAGGACATCCTGACAGGATCTATGTATAGTTCATCCACTCAATCACAGTTATCTTCTCTTTTATAACTGTAATTATTTTTGTTCATTAAATGATTGTAAGAGAACCAGCTGAAATTTCGTAAGCTTGAAATGAGATTCAACTTGTGAATTGGAATTTAGGTCCATGTTCTCAATTTAAAGTCATAAAGTATACAACAAAAAATGACACTATATGCAAACTCTCAGGAAAAAAAAAGAATTTTCCAGCTTTCCTACTTTCCGGAAATATGAGGATAGTTAAACACCTATTTGTGAAGGAGCACTTCTTTGATAAATCCCATATTTAATTACTCGTTCTTTCTACCTGACTATAACCTTCCTAGAAGTACTGAATTTCTATAGAATGGATAATTAATTAATTAAGGACATGGGTTCTGAAATTATTAAATGTTTGCTAGATCAGAATCTGATTTATCTTCCTTAGCTGAAATATGCTTATTCTAACTCGTTGAGGTGTCTCTTCAAACTTTAAATTTCCTGGTATTTTACTGTCATGTTATCCAAGTGAATCTAGAAGTAATGGCAGAAATTCCAACTATAGGAGGAGGAAACAGTTGCAGATCAGTCTGCATTCCTGTTAATTTATAGGTGTTTTCCAGAAAGTCTTTCTGAAAATATGTGCTGTCAATTATGTTTTAACAGTCAAGAAAATTCCTACTTATTCTCAAATGTGTTCCAAAGAGGAGGTGGAGCTCTGATTATTGCCCAGAATGTGTGAAATAACAAAGTAGGTTTTTGGTGTTTTTTTCCAGCTAGTGGTGGTCTTTTTAAAATAAAAAGTTATTATATTTGCATTTTCTCCCTGGTAGGATCTGATAAACTTAGATGACTTTAGATGTCCACCTTCTCAATTACTATTTATAAGAGTACTCCGGAGCACCTGCTGCATCCTGAATATCTCACAATATGCTTCATTTGTTGATCTGAAAGCTCACAGTACTTCAGCACTTTCCAGATTGTTCTAGATTATCCTCGTCAACAAGACATCTGGCTCCCAAATTCCATAGGTGCACATAAGAAAGACTGAGAAATTCTTTAACCACTTTAGCTAATATTTCTTAGAGAAACTGTCACATCACAAAATAAATTTATGACTGAAGAAGGTCTGCAGCACTGAAAGAAAAAGAAAAGAAAACCCTCTGATTACAGCCGGTATTACGTCTTAGTTTCTGTTCTCTAATTACACATAACAATGCACATTTAGTTTAAGGAGTAAAGATTTCCAGTTCTTAAAAGCATACTAATATTAGTTATTATGTTTTAGTTTCATATAATTACTGTTTGGCTTTCTGTCAAAATGGACAAAAACTTTCAACTCTTGTGAAAGCATTGAAAGAGCCTCCACCAAAAATAACTTGGGACTTAGTATTCAGGAAATGTATATGAAACTTGAGGGTACTAAGTTCTTTACTCTAGAAATTGATTTTTTTTTTCTTTTCCATGTGCAAGTGAATGCAGCATTAATAGTAGTCAGTAAGCTAACCTCAGTAAGTGTGGTAAATTTGTGAAACTGTATATGGGCTTGTTTTTCTTTGGCCCTAATTCCCTGTACTGTACATACAGGAAAACTCAGATCCATATGCTTAGTGTTTCCTGATCTGTTTTATGCAAATTTCATCATTTTATGTATTTCATGGATCAGCTTTCTAAGGCACAGTGTGGACTGCTCCTGAAATGCATATACTTATCTGACATTTTTGGAACTTTCTTGGTAGCAAAACACTTGGCATTTAGGTAGGTGTTGCACCTCCTATATCTTAAATTAGATTTAGCTTTTAGTATATTTTCATTTTTACCAGTTACTTCACTTGTAATTTATAGTTCTTTAATTTTTGCCTTTGTGCATCCCCAAGGCAACATAGGACTCAATAAAGCTATTTGTTGCTCTAGGCAACAAAATTGTTTTTCAATATATTGTCAGACTGATGATATCATTTGAATTTTGATGCTTTGCTGCAATACTATCTTTATGATTGTTGTCATGGAGGGGGATAAAAATATTTTGATTGGTTGGCATATTGTATGTGTGAACTATCACTGTTTCTTGTACTGCTTTTTAAGATGAAAATGATAAATAAAGGACTAGACCCATCTGAGCTGATCCCTGGGGAGATGTAATCCTTCAATTTTATAAAAAATGGCCCTGTTTTGAGCAATTTCCTGGGAATTTAAAATGCCAATATATTAATAGTCACACTGTATTTTATAACACGAGTGCATGCAAACACTAGCATATTTCACTGATTTGAGTACCGAGTATACAGGGTAAAAACTTAGGATTTATTTTTTAAAGTTGTTATTTGTATGTGAGTTATCACCAGAAATATCACTTTGAGTATTTTTAATAAATATTTGAGTTACTGGCAAGAATAAATATGTGAAAATACGTCATAAAATTAAAAGGGGTATTACTGAATTGAAAATTTTTACTCATTTTGGCTCTCAAATATTTGTTTTCTCAAATTGCAGCATCAGTGACAAGTATGATCGATGATAAAACCCTAATACTATCCCTTCAATGAAAATCCTTTTCCCCTTGAGTAGGTCTCATATATACTAGTAGAATTGTTTCTTTGCTCTTCTTTGCATATATTTATCTAATTTTTTTTCCGCCTGATATGTAAATTAATGTTGTCCAATGGATGGCTGTTGCTAATTGTAGAATAGAAAGTAATCATAGTACAGAAAGTTAAATTGAATGTTAAGTAAGTATCTCTTCTGTTGTATCAGCTCGGTGAATTGCAGATCGTTAATAGTATCTCTAAAACTAGCTTATTGGGGAAGACTTAAAGTCAGAGAATTGTTAAGGCTGGAAAAGACTAAGATTGGGCACAACTGATACCCTAATACTGCCATGTTCAGCACTAAACCATGTCCCCAGGTGCCACATCCACGTGCCTTTTGAACACGTCCAGGGATGATTCTACCACTTTCCTGGGCAGCCTGTTCCCATGCCTGCCTTTTCAGTGAAAACATTTTTCCTCATGTCCGGTATAAACCTTCTCTGGGCTAACTTGACACCATGTCTTGTTCTGTCACTTGTTGCTTGTGAGAAGAGAGTGACCCCCACCTGGCTACAATCTCATCTCCCCTGAGCCTACTCTCCTCTGGGCTGAAAAATCCCAGCTCCCTCAGTTTCTCCTCATAGGACTTGTGCTCCAGACCCTTCACCTGCTTTGTTGATTTTCTCTGGACATGCTCCAGTGCAGGGTGAAGAAGGACTAGAGGGATGCCACAGGAATCCTTGTGGTGGTGATATCTTTCTACTTAATCTCTCTCTCTCACTTCCCTTCCCTCCTCCTATTTCTTTCTCTCTCTCTCTACCTCACATTTACTGTTTAATAAAATCCATACTATTGACTTTGGCATATGGTCTCATTTGCAACTCAATTCAGGCAGAGGTATCTCTTCTGGTCAGGTCATAACACCATCAGAAACCTCAAATATTGTCTCAGTCTTGTGTCAGGAATTTTGTCCTCAGCTAACAAGGATTTGTTAATCAGATTTTTGTCATTGGTGTTTATTGAAACCGAAGCAGATTCCATGTTTATGGTATATTATGCCAGAATGTGGAAAGAAGGTAAGAGATAGAACTGAGTTTACTAAACACATCCATCTAAAGTATAATGACAAGATTGGCTGATTTAACTCTTATTTTAAACCTGAATTGCTAAATATGAATGATTTGCTGGCTGTGGTGAAACTGGGCCACCAACAGCCTGAAGTAATCAAAGCCTTCATTAAAAAATAAAACAGACTAAAGAAAACTCTTTTTTTCCTTGCAGATATAAATTATAATAATTAAAAAGTACTCATTAAGGGAAGCCTGTAAATGATAAATAAATCTATCAACCAAAATTGAAGCAATCAAAATGTTCCTTTTGTAAAATACACTATGTTAAACAAGAAGGAAATAAAGGAAGGTCCAAACAACTACATTATTTTCAAATGCTGTTTTTCTCTAGTTTGAGCTAACAAAGAAGGAGAGAATTAGGATTTTAGGAATTTCTCAGTGGATTGTGAAGCTCAACAACTAGGCTGAAGCAGCATGGTGTTTGGCAGATGTTACAATAGGGGAATGGAAAGACTGAAACAAAAGATGTCAGTGCAGCCTCTTAAAATTGAAGATGTTAATCCAGGATCTCCCACTGAAAATACTGGGTTAATAATGAGTTTTGCTATAGATTGTTGCATATAGAAAACAGAAATTATCCTTATACACTATTTCTTCAGTTTGGCATGAGAAGATAGCTGTAGTTTCTAGGAAGTCAGCAAAAATGGACTTTTCCCCTGAACTTCCCACCCGCACTTAAATATTGTCAGAGAATTATAAACTACTCTGAATATTAAACTTTACATCTATGCATGACCAGCATAAGAAGGCAATGGAATATCTTTTTTCACCTCTTTGTATCATCTATGGAAAGTCACAAAGAGTAGATAATGCTCAACTGCAAGAATAGTAATAGTGTTTGTTCACACAATAAGAATAGTCTCTATGTATTCTCCTTGAGCATCTGTTCAAGAAAGGCCAGAAGCAACTCTTTCATTAATCACTGAATGTCATGTGCAATAAATCTACCTCAACTCAGCATGATATAGTTTTTCCAAGTGCTCAGTTCATTTGTAAATGTTATGGGTATGTCAGTCCAACGTGGGTTAGCCCTTTCTGTCATCATGCTGCTTGAGAGTTTATTCAGCTCTGCCAGAGTTGCCAGGACACTACCAAGGCATTCTTAGCAAGCTAATTAGTAGTGACTGTGCTGTGCTTACATACCAGTAACTATTTTGTAGATATACTAAATACAATATAGATAATACAAAATGTGATCTGCCATCTCCAACTTGGCATCTGTAAGAAAAGATTGTAATTTGCTTTTTTTTTCCTTCTCTTTCTTCTCATTCTATTTTTCCCCCCTCTCTAGATACAATAAGGAAGACTATCTTGTATTTTGAGCAGAAAATCTGTGGAAAGTACAAAAGAATTGTCCTGTTTTCCAGAAGGTAGGTTCAGCAGAAGAATAACTGAAATGAGCAAGGTAGCATAGGACAAGAATTTGTCTTTTGTTCCTGATTTTCAATTTTCCTGTGCTGAATTCAGTGAATAATTAGCAAGTGTTGAACTTCATGGTACCAAAACCACAACAAAAAGGAATTATTAAAGCAGTCTGGGAGTTACAATACATTTTAAAGGATAGAACTTCAATTACAGACTTCTTCAAATTTTAAATGTAGGCCATTATTAGCCCCATCACAGCACACACAGAAAACAATTTGATCAAGTTGTAGGGTATCATATAACTGCCATACAATATTCAAACATAGGAAAAAGCTATAATCAGTAGGTTAATACCTTATTCTTCTGCACAACTAACGAGGGAGGCCTTGTACTGGCAAATCCCTAAGGGCCATAAATTTGAACATGAGGTTTATTTGAACAGAAATTAAAGATTCCCAGGGGGCAGCTTTGACCCCTGGAAAATCTGCACTGTAATACAGCTGAGGCCAGGAAGTTACCCCTAATTACCACAAGTTACCTAATCAACTGGATTTAGAAATTTTATTAAAACACAATAAAGGAAAAATAGTATTTCTGAACAGAATTGGTCTCTTTACAATGCAGATTTTGTTTTTTGACATAATAATAATAATAATTTTTTTTTTCAATTTTACTAGGGGTTTTCTGAGACACGTATAATAATGGGAATAAATGAAGCACAGATCCTCACCAAAGAGGAAATAATAGAACTGGGATCAACTGTTACTAGTTTTACAGGTGTCCCTATAATGCTGGTCTGTGAGGTGTACTGAGAAATTTTGTTATCATCAAGGATTTATTAGTTTTTAGGGAGGCAGACAATCTTATTAATCTGGGTAATGGGAATAGTTTGATAAGGACATTTGTCCCTTCTCTTGGTAAGTTCAACCTCATTCTTTCATGAGAGAAGCTGAAGAAATTTTAGTAGTCATTTCATGACCTGTACATATTCTACTTAAGTGAAAGCACACAGGCAAAAAGAAAGAAATCTGGGGGTAAGAAGAAAAACCACAAAAATCTTGTAAGAAAAAATTCTAGTAGTCTTTTCCAAGTGTAAGGAATCTGCACACGTTCATCAAAAAGATACTGAATTATATACTTTTATATTCTGATGTCTGCTTTGAATATAATGGGTGGTGACTGAAAACTTTGTGGCAATAAGTTCTAATGTGTGCTATCTTCTTTGCAATTAGAATTTCCATCAATTTGGTACAATAGAGTTTGTTTTGTGGATGTCAAGTATGTTGCATTAATCCCTAAGAAAATTAATTAGAATATATTTTGTAACTGGTAAAGAAAATGAAGAGTCAATATTCTCAGAATAGATTGAGTTTAATTTTATATTCAAATATTAAAATATTGCTTAAAATGCTGGCTTATGTTTGCTTGTCATTTCATACAAAAAATATTCGATATTTCAGCTGTCTACATCTGATTTGAAACTTTAAACAATAATGTAGACTTATCAATACCATGAAAAGGAGTTGTCAAAAGAGATTTTTAAAAGCATGGAGTAATGAAAAAGACAGAATAACACTTAATATCACAGATATTATAAATCTTGAATTATTACAACTGTTAGTAACTTGATGCTCCAGCACCACCATGGTAAATTTTATTTGCAAGAGCTGTTGATGGTCAAGAAAATATAATGATAAAATTTATTTGCAGTAGGTTTGGCTATAACTTAAATAATTCTCCCCTCATCTGAAAGTTCAGGTTTTTTTCTTTTTTAAATTCACAGGCTATTAGAGAATTAGGTAGAGTTTCATATGATAAAAATTACAGTAATTACTAAAATAAATCAATAATTTCAATATTTTCATAATTTTACTTGGTGTTTTAAAGGTAAAAAAAGAAGGTTTCCTACATAATTTTCTCAGTGGCTACTCCTTGGGAAAAGAAAGGAATTTGAATTTCGAAAGTTATTTTCATTTTTCTATAAAGTTTTGTAATCTCCTGAGTTATTAGAATTCTCCCACTTGCCTAGAGTTATAGATAATTTGCACTGTCCTTGTCCCTTTTAACTTTGGTCAGTGTTAGCTGGAGTCAAACACAAATTATATGATGTTCTGTGTTCAATGAAATCTTGTATGCATAGGAAACCTTTCTAATTGTAAACTGAGCTTTTTCTTTGTCATTCTCTAGGTCTCATATTAAGCATTCTGATATTTCTGATATTCTGAAAAATATATGGATTGGTTTTGTTTCTTTAAGCAATCACAACTCAGCTACTGCATGTTGTAGTGCAATGTAACTGTAAATAAGTCACAGTAAGACTTGCTGAGAAAAATGCTTGGTGTGTTAAGATGGTTTTGTAATAATCTGTCTTTAGCTCACATCTTGATTTGTAAAGAATTCAATCTAATACCTGAAACCTTGGCAGTAAGTTAAATCTATTGATATATTTTTCAAAAAACTGTTGCTCTACAAACAAAATAAGTAGTGCATCTGCCTTCTACCCACAATAAATTGCAGTGGAGGAAGACATCTTTAGAAAATTAACAGTCTCACTATGCGTATTAATACCTACTGCCACTGGACTTAAGCTGCTCATACTTGCAACACTCTTACTATTCATATTCCCTGCTAACGCTGCAATGTTAAGAGTTACACAGATTCTGGAATTTACCCAAATTGTTAAATGACCAAAAAAATTACATAGGCATTGAACATAGATTAGAAGTGAAGAAATAACCTTCCCTTTTTGAAAAATGTAGGCTCACACATCTTACCTATATTCTCAGCACATTGTGATAGCTAGTAACATTTCAGAAAGAATAGCTCGTCCAGATTTTAATATCTCTAATTAAAAACGAATGATTAAAAATATGCTTGTTTTTATTTTATTTAACTGGACCATATTAAGTAATGATTTCAATCCATTGGAACTTCTGTCAGTAAGCAAACCAAAAGACCTTCTGTTTAGGAGTCATGGATAATAAATACTAGTTATCAAATGCTATTTTAGGATCTTTTATTTATTTATTTTTTTACTTTATTCTGGTAAGTCTAAAATTTAAGGGTATCATTTGAGAGAGAAAATGACAGCATAAGAAGGACCCATTCAAATGCCATTTAAATGATAAAATATTTCTTATCATTGTCAAACTAGACTTATACAATAAAAATTTTCTCCCCCTATTCTTCAAAAGCTCCATTCCCAAATTACAAGGTTGTTTTTTTCCTTGAAAAAGAGAAACCTAATGAATAAACTAAAAATTTAAATTGTGAGTTGAAATTCTATGTGCCTAAATTTTGCTCTACTGCTGTCAGTCTTGCTGGTAAGTTAGATTTCAAAACATTGAATATCATCATATTGTCTGGTGGCAGTAGGCATGGATACAGCTCTATGTATACAGTATTCCTTAACAACAAAAAACCCCCACAAACAAACAAAATTGTTACTTTTTGAATTGTGAAAATCCTTGAATTTTTAATAATCTGCACTATATAAAAGGTTATACTTCTAATAAAATGCACATTATATTTTGGTGATTAATCATTAGGACTTTTTTTTAATCAGTCTATCTCTTCATAACTATTCCCATGGCTTGGTCATCTTTTAGTCTTCATACGTGTTTTCCATTACGTCTGCTGGAATATGACATAATTGCAAATAATTTATAATCTGATCTCTTTCCATCTTAGACTGTAGCTTCTATGCTTCTGTAAATAGTTTTCACAGAGTTATTAACAAACCAACTGATAGAGAAATTTTCAACCACTTGTGTTTATTGAAAAAAAAAGCCAAAACATTGAAACAGAGAAAAATTGCTAACCCTATTTTATTGACCTCATTCCCTTTCAGAATTTCTCATGTAGATGGTATGCATAGATATGCATTATCTGGGTTTGTCCAATTAAATTTCTTGATGGTAGGCAAAAATCTTTGTCCTTGAATTTATGTCAGAGACAGGAAGATATTTTCTGAATAAGCTCAGAACTCCATTGAAGGCCAAAATGGAACACTGAAATGGGATAGCTTTATGGCAGGAAGACTTGAGTAAAAGGTGAGCCTGGTGATGGGAAAGGTGGCTCAGATTTCCTGACATGGAACAGACTGGGAATAGTCTCTTACCAATAGAAACATTACTGATGCCTCCAAAAACTAAAACTTATTGATTTTCTAATAAGACATTTACTGGAAGGAAAAGAGTGAGCTAGTGACAAAGTACAGAGATAAAAGGTATAATACAATGAGGATACGACTTCCTCCAAGTATTTAACTCATCTTTTTTAACTTTCCTATTAATTTTGGTGAGCTTTTGTCTTTTGAGATAGTTAGCAGCACCATTGTCTATATTACACTTTTTAATTTTTTTAAATTATATATCATTCATACTGATTCATGATACTGTTTATAAATTTGAAAAGTCGAACCGTTTTATTTACATGATTTTTTTATTATTATTTTCCTTCTTCTTCATTTTCTTCTTTTTCCCTTATTATTTTCCTTCATTCTCATTCTTTGTATCTCCAAGCTCTTTATCTGAACTAAAAATACACTTTTTGTGAAAGCTGAGATTCTGAATCTGTTGGTTTTCTTCAAGCATTGGACTATGTAACAAATGTCCAATATTATTATCCTGGTGAAGAATGGAAAGAATCAACAACATTGAGAGCAGAATCTTATGAGTGGCTTTTCTTCTATTGTGTCAGATAAATGGATGAATTAAAAAAACAGGGAACTTAATATCTTAGTTCTGGCTGGCAAAACCTTCCTGAAATTTAGGCTCTTAATAAAATAGATGAAACATTTCGGGAACATGAGCTGAAAATTTCTCTAGACTTGAAAATGCTTTTAGGAAGACCCTGACAAGTGCCAGAGTGCCGCTGAGCAGATGTAGTTAGCATGGACTCCAAAGGCATTCTAGCTGCTGCACTACAGAGTTATGTAGGCTGTTTACTTTTTATAGAAGCAAAGTGAAGGAACATGCAGGATGTGGTGCACTGCAGCAATTATGCTGCATGTTGTACTAAAACACATTTAAACTACCCTGTGATTTGTTACTTTAGATTATAACTGGAGGCAATTCCACTGTATTTCCTACTCCACCCATGGGAAAAAAATAAAATGGTATAAAGACAGTATTTTGGGTGAGCCTCAGAAATATCACTCAGAGGTGCACTAGAGAATCAGAGCGTATAAGTGGGAAGCTGTTATGCAACATACTGATTATAATGGCATACAGGAAAATGACAGAGTTTGTATCTTTCTTAATAGGGCAGGGAAAAAATAAAAATTTTTAACAATGTTTAAATTAAAAGGGATTAATCTTTTTTTCTTTCACATTTTGAAAGAGTTCCCAAGACCTCTGACTTCCCATCAGCATCTCACAGATGCTATTTTATGCCAACCTGGTGGCCTGTTTCTCAAGACAAGGCACAGTCTGAGTATGTGTGAAGGGGAATATGAATGTCTGTATACTTGTCTTCATAGTCTGGAAATTATTCCCAGACAAAGCTTTTCGTGCCTCAGAATCCTTTCTGATGTGTGCAGGTGAATCCAGATTCTTCTGTTTCAGAAAATCCTATCTGATATCCTGCCTGAATTTTCTGTGTTTCTGATTCAAACCATTAAATGCACATAAAAATTGCAAAATCGATGGATAGATGTTACCTGTGTTAAAAATTCATTATTCATTCCTTAGAGACCTTGAAAAACTTCAATAAAATGCAATAATTTTCATTCTTTTCATTCATATTTTCATTTTTAAACCTTAAATTGATGCATTCACTAATATATGGGGTACTTGTTCTTGATATTCTGTAACTGTAAACCATACAATACATTTTGTACAAGGTTTACCTACATAGTTCTACAGTACTACAACATTTACAACATTCTATACAATATGCAGTTGGTTTGATTCATTGTTTGGTATAATGTGAGTTTTAAAAGTTTTATGTCTGAATGTGTCCCAGTCTGGCAACAAATTGTCCTTATTGTTCAAATGTGCTAATGGTTCCTACTAATACTTTGTTTTTTTGGGTTCACATTGCTATTGTCATTTAGACTGACATTTACAATGTGCCTTATATGGTTTGTAACTTAATAAAATTATTTAATAGGTTTCATTTTACCAGATTCAATTATTATAAACTCACTAGAGTTTTAGTACTATTTTTTTTTTTAATTAGCTCAGGGCAATTGCATAGAAAGTAGACACCAATAAATATAACAAAGAAAACCTTCATTTAGAATTGTCCAATTTTATTTTCCATTGCTTTTTATTTCCATAATTTTTATTATTAATTAACCTTTTAACTGCATAAAAATAATGTCACACAATAGGCAACTAATTTCTCTCTCTGTTCATTGCTAAACAATTTGGTATTTTTCTTCAACTTAAGTTTTATAGGTTATCTCAAACTTTCTTTGAATGATCACTAAGGAAGAAACATTGATAATAAAAAATATTTCCCACATATTTTTATGTACATGTTTCATACCAGCATAAGTTGTATTACAGGAGTGAATTTTAATGGAAACAACAATATTTGTTTGATTTAATTCTGAGTTTGTTCTGATAGAGTGAAGGTGCAGTTACAAAGTGAACCTATTAAAATGAAGATAGACCTTAAATATTGCATCAAAAAAAGTATATAATGGGTGACATCTTTCAGAGTAGTAAACCTGCAAATCAAGGCATTATCTGCAAAATGGCTTCAGTCTCTCAATTTCATTTTAATGTGAACCTTATCTCCCACACAACACTGGGTTTTTCCTTCAGGCAATAGCCACAGGAAATAACAATTGCATTTTCAGTACAGGAACTCAAAAAAGTATCATTGAAACGTTGTTAAAAATACCTGCATTTTTTTAAAACATAAAATTTTGTCCCTAGAATCAGACCTATAATGTGAACTGTTACTTGTTTTCAAAGGAAATGGCGCTATATTCTCCAGACAGTCCGAATCATGAATTTGTGGTGCAATCATATGTACTAAATAGCTTCAAACATGTATGAGAGGAAGAAGAGTGTGAGTTCAAGCAATTCACTGGTCCAGACAGATCTGTGTGTGAAATCACATTACTTGCTCTTTTTTTCCTCATTCATCAAGGTGTTGAACTGTAGCTTTTCCAAACCTCATGTTTGAGAGGAAACATTCTCTGCTCACACATGTCAGGGCATTACCAAGTCTGACTATCCCTAGTCAGCCTCCCCAGGGCTTTCCCCAGCCCTGCCCATGGCCTGGAATCCCATTGCATCCCAGCCCAAGTCCATGAATCCCCACTCTGGTCACGCCATAGCAGTGCCCCGTTCCTAAACTGTTGTCCTCATTCCCTGGCTGGGCCTCAANTTCTCTAAGTTCAGTTCTCTGAAGTGGTGCACTGGAGGTCAAGCTAACGGCATGGCTAACAGTGAGCAGGAAGAGTATTCTTTGGAAATCTGAGAAAGAAAAAGAACCAGAATTCCTAGTGGTAGCTAACTCACCCCTAAGCCTGGTTTATGAAAGTTTTATTCACACTGTTGTTTTCTTACTAAGAAAATTAGAGATAGTGACCTATCTAGTGATTACTATGACTGACAGTTACATATGCATCTTAAAAACAAAGAAGAATAACACAAAATTTCCAACCCTTCTGCCCCAACACTGGAATGATGAACCTATAATTACTAGTAAATGGCTTGATTTTCCTTCCACAGATTGATTTTATCAGCCTAGGAAGATAATTTTTAGATCACTTAAAAAGCATTTTCACTCCAGAGAAACCATAGCATATCATAGCTAGCTCCATGAGAAGCAGTGTGGTTCTAACAATATGAGTATACTGCAGATTACACTTAAAATGATACATAAATCTCATGCCTGTCTTAAAAATATACACAGTCCATCAATATGGCTAAATATACTTTATTCTCTGCTTTGTCCTTGTTCATAGGTACTTCTAAGTTTTATAGGCTTAGTATCCCTGCTGGAGGCTGCAGAGCACTGCCCTCTGTAAAGCCCTGGTCCCCACTTGGTGAGTTCATTTAAAAGAGGCTTAAGGTACTACTTTTCCCTGAGGTAGGGGCATAGGAGAAATGTGGCAAGGTTCTCAGGAGATTAAAAAACAAATTTGTAAACTTTAGAAGATCAGTGTATTGGGATAGAGTTTTCTCACAGCAGCTCTCACAGTGCTGTGCTGTGCATTGGTGGATGGAAAAGTGTTGATAACACAGCAGTGTTTGGGTACAGCTGAGCAGGGCTGGCACAGCATCAGCGCTCTCTCTCAATATTCCAAGGGGCTGGGAGTGGGAAAGATCCTGGGAGGGGACAGAACCAGGCCAGCTGACCCAAACTGACCTAAGGGATATTCCATAGCATATAATGTCAGCTCAGATATAAAAGCTAAGACAAGTAAAAGGAATGCAGGAGGGGCATTTGTTGTTTACAGTGTTTGCCTTCCAAAGCAACTGCTACACGTGCTGAAGCCCTGCTTCCCCGGAAGTGCCTGAACATCACTCAACAATGGGAAGTAGAGAATAAACTTTTTATTTCTCTTTCCTTACACATGCATTAACTTTAATTTTTGCTCTAGCAAACTGCCTTATCTCAACCTACAAGTTGTTTTCCATCTTATTTTCTCTCTCCTGTCTAGCCAGGAAGGGGAGTGGAAGAGCAGTTTGGTGGGCTGGCACTGGGTGTCCAGCAAAGGTCACCCCACCACAGTCAGGAACTCAGAAAAATTTAAAGTAATAATTCAATCAAAATAAAGTATTTCACAAAGCATTAACTTAGCAAACTCTAACCTATCCAACCTTAAATCACGCAGATTTCAAAAAGAGGAAGTTAGGAGTAGAAAAGGAAAAAAATAAAGAGAGAGAAGAGCAAAATAGAGCTACCACCTCTTGGATCCACTGTCGTCTCAGCTGCCACAAAATCTAAGGAAAATAGGGACATAACAAGGTGGGTCTCTGCGCAATGGTTTTTATCTGCTCTGGCCATCTGTGGCCACCCACTCCCAGGTGGGGCTTCTGGTCTTATCAGCACTCTATGGCTGGATTGGGGCTCAAGGGGCTGGTCTGGGGAATTGCTTCAGGTGTGCCAATGACTGACAGCCATTCTGGGCTGGACTAGAGGCTCCAGAGGGGTGGGATGTGGAGCAGTGCACGTCTCACTTTTCACAGAATTTGCCTAGCTGCCCCACATACACACACGTGAATTGTTTTTACCCTGTAATCATCTTCTCCGGTCTCTCTCTCCCTCTCTTAATAGTCCATCCTCTGCTCTGGATCATGAGGTCTTCACTCAGTGTAGCTCCAGGTCCATTTCAATTCCTCTGTGCTGATTTCATTGACATCAGATATTGTATAAATGAACAAACATAGTTCAGACCAATGGTGCAGAGTTCTGGAGTTTGCATACTCAAAAAACTGAGTAGGGGGTGAGCATCATGGCACTTTCTATTTATTTAACATAACTTTCTAATTGTTGCCAGATATGTGGAAAACCACTAAAGACTCCAGTTTTGTGTGAGGACCTTTTTCTTCCTCTAAATCTTATTTTTACTCTTGTAGTTGATTTGAAAAAAAAGTAAATAATGCGACAAAACCAGGCATTGCCAAGAATTTTTTCTGCTTGTATTCCCATTTTCTCAGATCAGTGTGGCTTTGCTGTGAAATGACAAGGTGCATTCTAAAGCTGAAAACCAAAAGAAAGATAAAACAGGACATACAGATGGGCATGGGAACGAGCTGAGATAGTGCATACTGTTATATTTGAACTTTACATTTGGCTCCCGTTTCTTTTTTTTCTGAACTACAATGTTCAGCTGAAATGTTGTTTGGCACCAAGACAGTCTTTTCTGTTCGTTGTATGTGTGATGCCTAGCACAGTGGGGTGTTCGCTTGTGACACTGGCTGTTAGGCAGCCTACAACACAATAAAAATGATAAAGCTAGTTTAGCATTGCTTCTAACTCAGTATGTAGACACAAATGGCACATTCTTTGGGTTTAATTATGGATATTAGAAGGCAAGAATCTTTGCTTCTTTAAAATAAAATACATTGCTCTCAACATTTTTGGTATGAAATCCTGAGGAGGAATTCAAATTTTAAGGGCAAACAGGAACTGTCACCTACCCCTCCCCTTTCTTCTCTACGTTTGTTCAGGACTGCCAAAATAGAAGTATTTTTCATTTCCTTTCAAGATCTGTGGTGTTAACACAAACAGAGGAGAACAGCAGGTAGAGCTAGAGCTGCCTCTGCCACTGGTCATGAGTCCAAATTCCTAAGCCATCAACACTGGGAGTTTTAGGATGCTCCAAATTAGAATATGGTTGATCATGTCTTCCTGCATTTAAGAAAGAGCCTAGTAGAATCCTGTCTAGAGACACACAATGTTTTTGATGTTTTTTTTTTTTCTTAGTAGTATAGTATTTTTCCAGAGCTCTTATAGACAAGCATTTGTGCCACAAATATGCAGAATTATATACTAGCTCTGTACTATGCTTAATAGTACACGCCTTTGTAATGACAAGGCTGTAGCTTTCGAATAGCTACAGTAGGGTGGTGGTGATGCAGGCAGCAGAACCACATCAGCTAAGGAGAGCTCCAGCACTCAGTTCTAATCATGCCTAATGCCTCTGCTCTGCTGTGGGGGTTGCACACTGTAATTAATTGCAGAGCACTTTGCTGTAGGGACATGATGTGGGAGCCAAGGACTAACATCACTACAGAAGCATTTGGCTCAATTTTTCTATTGACTGTTTGGAAGTATTGCTTCTAACAACTAGTTCATCAGAGGAAAAAGCTTTTCTGATTAAGCAATTGCAACACCAGATTTAAACAGTTTTCAGAGCTAATGTATTTTCATCTCAGAGAAATGAAAACAAAAAGGGTCAAATTGATCAGCTCTTTTTCATCTCTTAAATGTGAAATGGCAGAGGCTGTAGAGCAGAACTTGTCCCTAAAAAAGCAGGAAGTGTGCCATAAGGATGAAGCTGTCGCCAAAAAATCCTTCTTTGACCTCACTGTTGCAGGTAATATTTATTTATATTTTCTACTCTGTCTGTAATTTCGATATCCCAGTAGTGTCCAATGTGTGTTCAACAGTGTTCTACAAATAGTGTTCTACAAATACTAATCTGATGAATTGCCTTTAGCTCCCCATTCATATTGCCTTGTCCAATCCAATTTTTTTTTTTCTATCACTCAGTCCTCTGACCTAGCATAAGCTACTTCATGACCTTGGGTCATTTATCTTTTCTACTACCCTTCTCAGTTCACTTTTTCCCTTTTTGCTAGAATGGCACACAATGTTAAGTTCAAATGATATATTAATATAATCAAAATTCTGCAGTGTCTGGATTCAGTAATATCTGGACATCTAGATACTAAGGACCAGTCCCCCTTTATTTAGAAGAGAATTTTGTGATATGGACCTCTGCAATAAATCTTAGAGTCCTCAGGCATGGGATGAAGGAAGCAGAAATAAAAAGTCCCCCTACTCACTGTCCCACTGTGGTAGGCTTTTGACACTTTGTAAAGGCATAAGTTCAGAACATAATGGTGGGGAGTGATTCTTAAATGCTTTTCTTGTAATTTAAAAGCATATTTTAGGTCTTCAGTATCTTTCAGAAGACAGTGGCACTTTTCAACTTTTCCACACTATACTTGTTTTAAACTGAAATGGTCTATCCTCAGATTTTAGCTGTTTGCACTTGTTCATGGTTCAACACAGCAAGTCTTTACTTTTGCATGTCTTACACAATTCCAACATACTCATTCAGTATGACTATACTGAAAGGAGAAAGTGGCCTCCATATCTTTTAAAGTACTGTAAAACAACACCAACCAAACAGCAACCAATAGAATTATCTGTCCTACTCCTTCCCTGCTGTGCTCCTTGTGTCTCTGCAATTTTTCATTAAGAAGACCTGAGGAAAAGCTGCAAACAAAACTACCACAAATGGAAAAACTATTTCTAATCAGTTTCCTACTCTGAGGAAAAAACAATGAGTAGGTTATGATGGAGCACAGGGAGTAAAGACCTGCATCTCTCAGAGGGAGGGCTTTCCTTAAGTGTGTATGGAATTACGAATTCATTTGGAAAGACCTCTTTTGTAAAGCGAGCTAGAAAGGTAAGAAAATCAGTTTTTCACTACTATGAACTTATGATATTCAACAGAACTGTTTTTCTCCTCTGTTTATCTGTAGCATCTGAAACGTTATTTTTAAGTATATTAAAATATTAGTCATATGTAAAGCAGAACAGTGTGAACATTGTTTATGTCCCAGTAAATAAACAACATTGGTTTATATCTGTTTGACTAAAACTAGGAAAGTCTTTGCAATTATATATTTTGTCTGCTAAAATACTGCTGCAATTTGAAGTTGGAAAAGGACCTTTAGAAAAGTAAGAAGTCTTTCCCATGTGATCAAATTAATACACAGAAATATCTTTTCGAAAATAGCAACTCTTAGACATAGGCCATTTTAGTTTTCTCAAGACATTTATAAATCAGGAAACATTCTTGTTTCAGCCCACAGTGTTAAAAATTACATAAGTCACAGACTTCATAGGAAAACTGAGTGAAGGAAAGATTTTGATGAAGTATTATGTTGTGTTCTACTGAGAAACAGAATTAATGCTGTGGTGAAAGAAAATACTCTTTCTCCCCTTTCAAAAACACCTGCAGCCAATAAAGGAAGATTGCTACTATTTTCCACTCCTGTGATCTCTCCTCTTCATCAGCTTCTTAAGTAGACAACACTGAGATAGCACTGTGATGACAAATCTTTTGCTATCTTCAATTAACTGATGCCATTGGATTAATTTATTTCAGCATCCTGTCTCCCTCTGTTCAAAATGTTATTTCTGAAATTTTACTAACATCTACAGATTCTTGCATTTCAATAGACTATAGTTCTTGGAGAAACGTAGCATTGCTTTTGGTTCATAAAATGTAACTGAAACTGTTCCTTGAATAAGTCATTCACTTTGAGTACACCTGCTATATTACCTGTATTGAAATGCAGACTTTCAAGTGTGATATAATTTAGAAAAATATCATGTCTCATCACAAGATTCTACAGCATGTGGTCTTCTCTGCTGTAATTTTGAATTATATGGAGCTAGCTATTTTTCTTTGGGGGTGGGATTGCTTTTCCCTGTAATGAATTACTGCCTTTTGTTTCTTTGCTTCTTCTACTCCCCACAAAAAAAAGTCGTGGAGATTTACACAGAGGAACTTTTAGATGGCATGAGATGTGACTTCCAGGGATTATTTACACCAAAACAGTAAAATGCATTGCATTTTATAGTGGTTTAAGGCTGTGGATCACAATATTGAAGCTATTATGAAAGCAAACCACCTCTCATCATTGCACTACTAGAGATCCAGCCGTCTATTGTATTAGTTGAACAGACAAATCGTCCTGCAATGGGCTGAATATTTCCTTTTAACATTTGTGGAATGTTCAGTAGACCATTTACAGGTTCATTTTATTTGAGCAAATGTACCATCATTTATCTTATCCTGTGCAAGTCTTGCATGTCCTATGACAGTTTTCATTTAAACGCTTATTATTCACTTCTTTTTTCACTTCCCATTCTTTGCAGTCCTGTCTGGTGATGGAATTTCTCCCCTTAGTCATTCTTTTCCATTTTTTAGAGATTCCATTTTTTAGAGATTCCATTCCTCTGCATGATTGAATTTATCCTGTTTATAGACAAACTAATCTTGGCAGGTTAACTCTTTTGTGACTTACATCTGCAGACACCCAAAGCCTGCATGCTTTTGCTTGTTATCAGTTTCCAAAAATTTTATTGGGTATGTGAAAAGGGAAATACTGCCATTTTTATTCTGGAAAAATATAGCTCACAGTCACAGAACATTAAAACAGATGAGCCTCTTTGTCAGTTTTGGAAATGAAATGACTGTTTGTTTGACAGTGGCTTTTCTTTTGAGATGCAGCACTAGCTCCTTTATATGTGTGTGGTGCATGTAAATTATTGAGCTTCACATAACTTTTACAGTTCTTGCTTTTACATGTAGCTAGGCAGTAATGTAATTAAAACATACACCTCTGAAATAGGAGACATCATAGTCTTTTACATTAGATTCAAACTTTAAGCCTTAATTTGTGGTTTTGTTTTATTTGTTTGCTTAAAATTTCTGGCTAAGGTTTTTTAATGTAGCCTAAGATAAGCTTACTCTTTTTCATAGACTCTATTAAAAGCACAGCAAGCCTTTATTTTCTCTGTGAAATTACTTGATGTTATACCAGTACCACTTCCAAAATGCTGCTGGTATTATTTTTCTTGTGTGGATTCATCCATTTAGTAAGTGGTCAGAGCAGGATCTCTGTAAGGTTTGGATCACTTGTTTGACCTGCAAGGTTGGTAAATGGAGGAAAGTGAGTCAGCTTTGGCTCTGTAAAGAGACTGGATAAATCAATAAAGGGGTGCCATAGATGTATGCAAGCAGAGGATGGGATTCACGCCATGCTTTCCTCTTTTTCTATTTCATGAAATTGATTTTTCCTCACCCCACTCCCATTTATCCCTGCAAAATAACTCATTAGTTGAATTCTGTTATGAATAGCTCTAATTTTTCTTACTGATGAAAACTTTGGGTCTTCTTACCTAAGCTTTTTATTCTCTTACTTAACAGTTATGTAGTTTGCTACTTCTCCCTTTGCTGAGGATACTTGGCCTGGTTGCTAGGTGTCAGGGGACGATCAGGACCTAAATCTCCCCTTTGCTTTACTATATTTCCCTTTTCTACTTCCTCATATTTTTGTGATGTAACAAAGCATGTAGCTCTTTATTGAAAAATCTCTTCTGTTCTTCTGAGTACTTGTATTCTATTTCTTACTTCTCTCATCTGGCATATGAATTTCTTAGCTGTTGCACATTTAGCACTTCCCAATCTGTTCCCAACTGTCCAGATGTTTTTAATTAGATCTGGAAAATATGATGCAAAACCATCTCTCTGGATATAAACCGGAATTTAAATATGAATGAGGATCCCTACTTGACCTTGCTGAGACAAAGACTGTTAATAATTCTGCTGGGCCATCTTATAGCTGTGTTTAAGGACTCTTCTGCTAACTGTGAATTAATGCTAATTTTTTGAAGAAAAGCTTTCTAATTGCATACTTTTTTTTTTTTTTAATGCAAAAAATAATATGTTTTCAGTGAAGAATTAAGGTATAGTGTTTTGTTTGAAGACAACAGGTAAAAGTGAATTTGGGAAAGATAATACAATGCTTTATGGAAGGTATAATTTGTTCAGCTTTGCCCTAACTATTACAGCATATTTTTAAAGGGAAAGTCTGAGAACAAGGACATAATTTTCAGGTTTGGGGTTTTTTTGTTCTGTTTTGGTTTGGGGTATTTTAGACAAGTAAGAACTATTTTCTATTAAATTGGATGTAAATTTTCAATCCGTTACTTTGGAGAAGTACTATTGCTCTGGCCCTAGAGAGGGAATTAATTCACAAAGATTGGAAGCTATCATGTACAAGAACATTTGTGATGAGGAAAGAAGATATCATTACTGTCTCTGATCTTCAGGGTTAACAGTCCCTAATCTGTCCTCTCTTCTTCACCATCTGTTTTTGCTCCACCCAAACCACCTGTGATTGTTACCAACTCAACTGGGCAGCAAGTAAATAGCAAAGCTCATAAAGGAACTCTGTATTCAGAGAAGCTTTGAAAGATCTGCAGATTGAAGAAGTACAAATGTTAAATTCCTTGTTTAGTCTGAAGTGCTCTCTACTACCTGTCATATATCTTAAACAGGAAGAAACACTTTTTATCTGTTGTTAATATACACAAACTGAGGTTTGTGGAATAATTACTTTCAAGGCTTTGGGGTCAACATATGAGCAGGGTACTGATCACCTTATTTATGATAAGGAGCAGTTCTCTTTTTCAGTACTACTATCAAGACTGTTGGTCTTGTTTTCTCTACTTCTGAGGATAATATTTTGGGTTTAATCTGTTACAGACTGAAGTGTGCAAGAGTATAAACGGCTAGGCCTGCAGATGAATTGAAGAAGTTTAGCTGTGGGGAGTGTTGGAAGGTACAGAATAATTCAGGCTGGGCTTCTTTTCATGATATTTAACATTTTGCTAAAAACATATCAGTGCAATATACAGAGTAATTTTTCATACAAAATTCAATATACGCATATTAAATTGAAAATATAATATGTACAATAATGTACATATCTACTGAGTCATTCAGAGAAATCTTATTTCCCAGTGTAGACTAGATGTGGAAGATGGTTTGGTGAATCACATCTCCCTGGTGTCAAAAGCATGAAGGAGACCTTCCCTGACCTTTTTTAAAACTGCAAAAGCCCCTATGCCCCAAAAATTTCTGCAGTTCAGTATGCAGCATATCAGTTTGGGTATGATTTTACAAATCTTATTGGATACACCAGATATACATGCATATGACATTATTTTTCTTTTACTTTATTCAGTAATAGACTCATTCTGCTACTATTGTCTTCATTTCATGTGAGATCTGGGAGTACTCAAATGCTCATGGTTAATAAAAATGTAAAAATTGCCATTAATAGTTCTGTTATTTATTTCTAGGACATATTTCTTGTAAGTGGCACCTTCTGGGTGTCACTTCAGGTATTTCAGGCAGTCATGTTAGAGTAAGCAACTTCGTTGGCACGTAGTTGTTTTCAGGGTTTTCATGATCTAAGCCAATGTATTAGCAATGCAGCACAAACACTATTATTTGGAAAATTTGGTTACTTTGATTGATGTGAAAATATTTTTAGGCTTAAAAATATGTTAATCTATAAATCATCAATAGAAAATGCCTTAAATCCAGAGATGTGAAATTGGTATTTTTGTTGTTCCATTCCACGATACATTATAATTTTACACTTATTACAAGTCAGTTGAATACTTCAGCATAATGTTAGTGTCCTGTTTAAAAGCTACTGTTATCTGTTGCAAGACGGCACATTTTTAATATCCTTATTCTATCGACGTGCGGCGTCCGAGGGCTCAGCCCTTGCCTGGTAAAAGGGCGATGTCCCCAGATCGTCCCACCGATAAAGATCCTCGGAGGTCCAGCGGGGGCCTGCCCGAGCCCCGAGCCTCCTGCCACGCAGCAGCAGCGGGGAGAAGGCGCCTCAGCGCAGGGTGGCAGAGGCGCGCCGGAGGAGGGAAGGTGAAGTGAAGAGGCAGGGATCCGGTTTGGCTCTCAGGGGGTTTATTGGGGGTCGGAGCCAGGGACCAAATCCAAAAAATGAGGGGTGAACACATGTTTATAAAGGGGGGAGGCGACAAGGGGAGTACTCGAAAATTAGCCAAAGGGGTACATAACCGGGAGGGGTTCGGGGGTGACAATCAAAACGGGGACCAGTAATCTGGGGCTAGCAACAACACAGACCTATTAGGGACCGAACAGAGGGGAATTTTCTGGAGCTAGGTGGCAATTGGGGAAGAATTGGCAGGTAAGATAGACAGGGGCAGTGGCGGGAGACAAACCATTGCAGGGTGGGGGAAACCAGGAATGAACCATTAACAACAACTAAATAAATCAAGGGAATTAACACATAAATCACAACCCAACATTATTCTGTCAGTGTTAGTACTTTGCCCTGCTCTTTTCTTAATATTCTTCAATTGTCCTTTTTGCCTGTATGTGCATTAAGTCTAAATCACATAGTATTGAAGATTGCTGTAGCTATATATAGACTTTCATACATACAATATCAATAGTGGCTATGTGCATACATAGGGATTGAGATTTCTCTTTTTTTATCTGTGTATTTATTTCTGTAAAATAATTAGTGTATATATATCTATATAACTGTACATGTACTCATGCTTCATGATGTGTCTTTCCCCTCTTGTCAGGTTCACAAGTCATAACTCAGAATTTCAACTACATTAAGAATGTCACTTCAAATATGACACTGACTAAGATTTCTTAAGGGTAAATAGTTATACATTAACTGTAGTATGTTATACATTATAAGTTTTCCTCTTATGTCCTCAGATCTGTACTTTTTATGTCTTTAGATCAGATTGTCAACACAGTCAAATTAAAAATAATGTATGTAGAATCATACAACCATTATTTAAGTTGTATCAGACCTGTGGAGGCTTTTTAATCCTACACAGAGAAGTTTTTATTAGGTTGATTGCTCAGTGCTTTGTCCAAAGATGGAGATTTCAGAACTTCTTGAGAGTTTAACTACCCTTCTAAATTAAAAAAAACCCAAACAAAAATAAAAAGCACCAAACCACCTTGCTATCTAATCAGTATTTTCCAGAAATTAATTATGCCAGGAGAAGGGAACTGTGCACCTTTGAGGGCAGTATAGACCCGTTTTCTCTTTAGTTTCCTATCAGGTAGCTGTAGAAATACATACCCCATCTCCCGAACTTTTTCTTCTACAAGCTAAACATACCCAGCTCTCAGCCTGTACTTATACACCCTATGCTCCAGCATTTAAATAGCTTCGTGGCCTCTGATGGACTTGTTCTAGCATGCCAGTATCCTTCTCACAAGGAGCCCAAAACTGGACACAGCATTCCAGATGGAGTCTCAGAAGTGCTGAATAGAGGAAGAAAATCACTTTTCTTATTCTATTGACTACACTCCTAATAATACAACCTGGGATGTGTTTGACCTCCCTCACTGCAAAAGCACATTTCTGGGACATTTTCCACTTTCCACGTGGATCCCAGATTTCTTTCTGTAGAACTGCCTTCTAGGCAACTCCTATCCAGTCTTTATTGTTTCCTTGGGGTTATTCCAGCCTGGATGAAGAATGTTGTGTGTGTTTTTATTTTACTTCAAGAGGTTCTTGTCAGATCATGGCTCCGGTGTGAGCAGGTCCCTCTGAAGAACAGCCCTGCCCTCCAGCAAATTGCTTGCTCTTCTCAATCTGGCATTGTACACAAACTTGTTGAAAATGAACTTCGTTCCATACACCAATCACTGAATCACAGAGTACGTGATTGTGGGATGAAAGACAAGCTTGTGTCCCAGCATGAGTTGAGTTCTATGTTAAAAAAGTAAGCAGTGAAACAGATGTTTCAATGGCCTTTTAGGAATAATACAAATCCAGCAAAGAAATGTCTCTGATTAAAAAACACCAAGATGTTATTAGATATAAATTGGTGTAAATTTGACATTTCATTGTTTTTGTGGAACAAAAATATTTTACAAGGTTCAGATTTTGTTGCAATTGCAATTAGAAAATACTTTTCGATTGTTCCTCTACAGCATGAAAATCCCTCAAGAATTTGTACTCACTGAAACAGTTCCGCAGATACATAGTTTATTATTTCAATTCATTAATTGATCAACTATGTTTTAGTGTATCAAATAAGACTAAGTGAACATTTTGTAGGGTTTGGATTATTCTATTGAAAGTTGATTGTTCTGTTGTATTTGGTTGATTGTTGGTTTTTGTTTTATTCTATTAAACCCAAACATTTAGACTTCCGTCTTTTTACTCCTTCTGGCTCTCAGAGCCATGAGGGCACTAGTAGGCCTTAAAGATTTCAACCTGCAGGGGTGTCCATCCACACCCTGACCAGTGAACCCAGGATGCCCAGCTGAGTTCCGTCCTGGGCAGCCAGTTCTTGGTGAGCTATGCCCAAGGTGTGCCTGTCCCCAGCCTGTCCCCAGCCTTGTCTCTCCCGCTGTGTGACTTCATGCCCAACGTGCAGGCCCCTTGTCTCCTGAGGCACGCTGTGACTTGGTTCCGAGCCTGCCTTTGGGCCTGTCTCTTACTGCTCCTCACTGGACCACATGAGCTGGACTTCATGAACTGGACTTCAGATCTGGTTTTTTATTCATTTTCCCTAGTCTGCAAATGCTGCTGGACCCAGTTTCCAGCAGCTGGCTTTGGTCAGAGCGTGTGGGGCATGGTCTGTGCTGGGCTCACTGGCTCGTGGCCAACCCTCCCTTAGGGAATGGTTTCATTTCACTTCTCTGGTCTATGCCAGCAGGCTAAAAGTCTGTACAAAATTAATCCTGAAGAGATGCTCTTATCATCTTTTTGGCCAAATTTTAATTTTGTTTGGTATTTTGGAATTTTGTTCTCCAAATAATTTTCCATTTAACATAATTGATATTTCTCCTTTCACTGTAGGCACCTACTGGCAGATCACAAGCAGACTAACACAGGACAATATAAAATAATGAGGGTGATTTCTCTGAAGAAAACTGTCTTGCTACGTAAAGTCTGTTTTTTCATAAATCCTCATGACCTTGTCATCCTTTAAAGACAGCAAAAATGAAAAAAAAATCATTAAAAATAAAAAAATCTTTTTTCAATAACTCCACATAGAAGAGAGGAAGGTGCCTTGTTGTCGGCTGAGCTAAAGCAGAATGAGCGTACAGTAGGTATAAAGGACCATGTCTGATTTTATTGCATTTTATGTCCACTTAACTTACATTTTGCACTGGTAGAGAAAGACATAAACAGAAAGCCAAGACTGAACTGAGACTGTATATCAAAACAAATTTAGTTGAAGCTTAGAGAAACTTCATCTACGGTTCTTGGAGTATTTTAAAAAACTTCAAATCCCTATTCCTCAATCTTTTATGCATTTCACTTGAAAAACAGATTGCTTTGTATATGAAGACTATATGAAAGCAATATTGCAATTTCTCTACTTTCTTATCTGAAAAGGCAGAATTCTAATTTTATTTTTCCATGTGCATTATAAAGAAGACAGCATACAAGAAGTGAATCTCTTTCCCCATCTTATTGAATCTGTTCCTATTTTCCTTTGCACTTCGGGTTATGTGACAGGGTTAGGGAACAGACCTATTTTTGAGAAGTAAACTCTAACTAGGTCAACAGGAAAGAGTGTTTTGTTCTCTGAAGCAGCCCCTCCTCCCTGGTTTACCTTATATTAATCTCAAAGGACTCGTTATCTTCTCACAAACTAACAGAAAGCAACAATGGAATTTGTACAGAGTATTTCAGGTCCTTTCCATTATAAATATTTACTGATGTTTCTAGATATTGCTTTATGAAATGTTGCAGAATTTATGGTAACTTTCTTATTTCTAACTATTTGTAATAACAGTGTTAAGTCTATTACATATTTTTTATTTATCCTTTTAAATGTTTTGAAAACTGGAATCCAAGGGTTAGGAATTAATTTTCTCAAGTTTCTATTAGGCTTCTTGGCAGTCTCTGTTATCTCTAACACCTTATTACCTGATAGCTATTTTGGTGGTTATCCTCTTGTTATCTAGTGCAGCTGTTCTACTGTTTATTCAGGAGACATTTGAGCTTTGTGTTATTGTAAGGTTGATTAATGTAAAACGTTAAAACATTAATCCTTAAGGTCACAAGGAACACTTGAAGATAATAGATAAATAGAAATACAAGTGTTTTGGAGGGGTTTTTTTTTTGGGGGGGGGTGGCTTTTTTAGTTCATTTTTTTCTTTGTTTTGTTTTTTTTTTCCCTGTCTTTTTCTCCTATTTTAAAAAGCTGTCCAGAAGAATTGCTCTATATCTAAGACATATTTTTTCCAGTTTTTCTCAATGTGATTGCAACATTAGTTTTAAAACCTTGTTCTCCTCTCTAGCCACTAGGCTAAGAAAGAGATCTGGCTATTATGTCTCTCAGCTAATCAAAGTCACTTAGAACCCTTGTTTTGCCAAATACACATATTTCAGAATGAAGGAAATAGAAGGATGCTGTCATATTCCCGATTTTCTGTAGCTGATGACTAAAATACGTTTGGAACAATGAATATTTTTTTTATACAGTGATACTTAGCTCCCTGCAACTGAGTGTAAAGTAAGGTATATTTGTTGAACTTCACCAGTTAGAGGATCTGAAGTGTTATTTCAAGGCAAGAAAAATGCCATGGCTTGTAACAAGGCATAAGGCAGAAACAAATTATGTGCTCTCTGTTACTGTAGTTTTTTCCTGTACTTGGCATGCCAGACAAACTATGCAAGTTTCCTGGCAACTGGATTGTGTTTTCAGTTATTAAAGGTTATTATAAAAAATACCTCATCACATTGTTGCTAAATCCTTCTTTTTAAAAACTAAGTATCTTTTCACCCTCTGGGTGAATAATTGCCCACCATTCCACACTGCATGTTACTTTGTGTGAATATTGGTCAGGATATTACTGCAGGTGGAAATTGATGGTCAGTTCAGAGAGAAATTCTGGAGGGAATTTGATATTAATAAAAAAACCAACCAAGCAAAAAAACCACATTGTGCTTACGTGACAAATGAGTTCCAGAAATTACTGAAAAGGAGATTTTCCTTATATTTTGACAATTGGTGAGACTTGCCTCTTTCCATGCTATCATCAGTCCTTTTCGATGGTGTTTGCTTGTTGCGCTCCTGTGCAATGTTCACAAAAACCGAGGGTGTCTGGGAGTATGGCACGCTGAATGCTGGCACCAACACTAACACAAGGGTGCTGCTTCGTCATTTTTCTGCAAGCAGACTAAGCTTGAATGAGTATACTACCTGTTGTAAATACCAAAAGAGAAAAGAAACAATGCAACTTTGTTTTGGTTCCTGACTTCTGCTTTCACCCTGTTTCATCTATCCCAGCTCCTTGTGCCTTGGCATCTAATGTTTTCAGCCTCTGCAACCATTACAAGCCCAGTACAGAAGTCCTTTCTACTCTGCTTTGCAACCCTGTCAGCCCAGGCCTTGCAGGCTTTTTATATCCTGGCTTTTCAAGCTGTGACACAGTCTGAGTTCTTTAGCCTTTTTTTTAAATTGTAGACATACAGGTCTTGGCAGCTAAATTTCCTGCACATTTAGAGATCACAGCCACAGAAATCAGTTTCAACTTGCACAGTATGCAAGCAGAAAAGTGAAAAGATTAATTGAAAGTGGAGTACAGAGGGATAAAAAAGGAACCAAACCACAAACAGAGGAGGGGGACCAGAGTAGCTGGCAGAGTTGCTATGCTGGATTAGGTCCCAACAGAAGTTGATAAACTGTTTCTACATCTTCCTGCGAGTTGTCATCCCTGTCTAGCCAGGAGAGCAGGAGGGCTGGACGGCCTGTTTCCCAGACCTCACACAGAAATTTCAAATAGGCAGCTGCTAGTGTGAAGCAGTCAAAGAAATAATTGAAGGGTACCTCTCTTGGGTCCTGCATCTCAGTTCAGGAAATCCTGGTTGGAGAGCAACCATCCTGAATTTTCTGGGAGGCAAAGACTGTGTGAGTTGCAGCAGGATTGAGGGGAATACTAGGAGATGTTGAAATCAGTGAAAGAACAGGGAAAAGAAAGAACATGCTGCTGATGCATTTGATTCCTCCCAAGCCTCTGCACACAAGATGAGACAGACTAAATCAGGAATATACAGTTTTAGTCCCTAAATTAATCCAAATAATTTAAAGTGGGCACCAAGAGAAAAAAAAAAAAAAGTAAGGACTATTTAGTCCACTTTTAACACATATATACATATATAGTTCTCAAGAAATTGATTTTTATTTTATATCTCTACAGCTTTTCAAGTTAATCAAAATTCTATAAAGACAAGAGAACACAGATGTTTTCACAAAACATTTTGTTACAGAAAAAAATGAGGTAGCTCAGAAGATTACCAACCTGGTTATTTTATCTGAATGAGTTTGGACATTTTTACTGTTTAATATTTTTTAGGAATACTGCATGAAAATCCACAAAGGCATTCAACAACATGAAAAAAACCATTTTATTTTTCCTGTGTGGGAAGTGGCTGGTAAGCCCTCTAAGTCACCGATTAATCAATCTTATATTTCAGATTTCGTTTTTCGTTGTTTAGGACTGACTTTGATGGATACCACATATTTTCACAATCCTTTCCACAGACCAAGTGATTGCTCATCAGGACACCTTTTAGAAAATTCTAAAGCAGTTCTCCAAAGATCTCAAGTAACACATATGATTTGACTATCAATTTGATTGAAGAAAAATCTTACATATTTTTAAGGCACATCTGGAATAAATGATTTTGATTATATAAATTTTTTGACTTTTAGGTGTTAGTTACTTTGTTTTGAAGGGTTTTGTTGTTAGTTTGGTTTTTTCTGTTGTTTTTGTGTGTGTGTGGTTTGGTGGGGGGGTTCTGTTGTTTTCTGGGGATTTTTGTTGTGGAATTAAGCAAAATAGAAAAATATTGCATTTACTTAAAAAGTGGAAATTAATTTTCCTGCAGATAGCTATTATGTTTCTTTAAAAAGAAGGGGGGTCTTTTTTAGCCAGTAACTACATATTATATTTTCTAGTTTGGTTTTTTGGCGGTTTTTTTTTTTTTTGTTCTTTGTCTGGAAGGCATTTACACAACTTGAAACAAGTTCCCTTAGTTCAGAACTAAATTCTTAAATTTAGTATATAACTACCTAAAACAGGTTACTTTGGATGTGAAATGTTACTGAGATCTCTAAAATAAAAACCCTGAAACACTAGCTTTACAGCTGTCAATGAGCCTTGGAACGTGAAGGCTACCTAGATAATGTCCAGCTTCAGTTTTAGGTTCTCTGTTTAGCCAATCTTGTGCCTGTGGACATCTCCAGACTTTCAGAGTCCAATTAATTCAAGATCAATCCAGACATAAACTTCCTCTGGACAGAGAAATTAGGCATTCCTTCACCAAAACCTCTTGAAAGAGTTGAGCTCAGAGACAGACTATTCCTAAGCACGTAGCTATTGGGTTTTATGTGTAAATTCTCTGCTCAAGTGGAAAAGCTCATGAGGGGTGAGCTAATTGTTAGAATTTTATATTAATATTTTGAAAATGGGCTCTTGTCACTAAGTTTAAACATATACACTTAGGAGAATACTGCACAATAATGAGAGTATGACAATTACATTCTCAAAATTTCAGTGAAATATCCTGAGTTTACAAAATGGAGAATTTTGCATCTTGTGCTATCCTCAATTCTTTTTTACTAGCTAACTCTGCTTAGCAGGCAAGTTTCCTTTATCTCATCCTGATAAAACATGCTGATTATTTTCATATAACTGGTAGCTGGTCCAGGTTCTTGATGCCTTTCTGAGAAATTAAATATATAAAACTTTCTGGTATTAGTTACCCATTTACTGTGTCTTCCATAGCTTGGACATTCAAATATGAGGAACATTAGGTATGACATAGTTAAAGACTAATAATGAAGTAAATATATTAATATGTTATTTCAGAACAAAATAGAGATCTACTAGGACTTCTTTACAGCTATAATTTCTGTGTGTTTAGAGAAATACTTTTTCTTTTTTTAAGCTGTTCCTTGTAAGATCTTAAAGACATATCTTTTAAAAACTTAACTCATTTCAGAAATCATCTCAAACTCTTTTGGCATCTTAAATGAAAAACAAACACACTGGGTTGTATTTGCTCCACAGAGAGATATAATAAAACTACTGATGATAAAAGCAATTAAAATACAAATAATTTTGTTTGTTTTTTTCTGTTGCAGGTTCTCAATAGAAGCAAAACAATCATTCGCATATGAAAATAGACAGAAATGAGGGGTCTAGCATTTGGTTTTGAAAAAGAAATTTCATTTGGCCTAAATTATGTCTGAGTTCCTTTGAAGAACATTTTGCAGTTCATGACTAAACAATTTTTCTAGAGACAACTATTAAGAAATACTGGGGATAAGTATTTAAGTGGTATATAGTCTCTTTGACCACAGTGCTCTGTGAATGTTTGTCTCTTTGGGGTTTTGTCCTTTGTTTAAATATGGTATTTTGCCTTATAAAAGCTGTTGACAGATGAAAGGTTTTTTCCAGACACAAATTTGCTAATGCACATACTCCCCCACTCCCCACAAACAATTTATGCAATTCCCTTGTCTGATGAATCATGTTGAAGGGTAAAACTGTAAGTTTCTTAACTCTATATCTCACCTATAACCACAATGAATAGACTACCGGACATCAATAGACAATGAACAGATCTATAACAATTGGTACTTCTTAGCATAAGAGATAGAAATTTATGTTAAAATGAAAAGGGAAAAATTGACCAATTTTGTTCACTCTGTAATAACAGCAGATTTATAACTATAATTCAAGTGTGCCCTTATAGCACCTTTTTTTTTTCACCTGAAAGCCATGTTACAGTCATGTTAGTTTTTATTCACAAATTTTACGAAAACCAAGTTTTGAGCTGACACAGCTCTTTTAAAGGACTTGCTACAAATTCAAGCACAAGATTTTAGAGCTTAGTAAGCTCTGATCAATATCTTGTTCTAATCTCTCAAGGGTCCTCAATTTTTCTCGCCTTACCACAACAAGAATGATAAATGTCAGTTGTAGATGGCACTGAAGCGGCAACGCTCTACTTGTCTAACCTTCCTACTCACAGGTATTCTTAGTTATCCAGGATTCAGATGTTTCAAACTGGTATTCTTTTTCCCCTTTGGTTATTCAAAGAAAAGTCAAATAACTGATAGAGTGGTGTTTATTCTAGACAGAAGAAATAGTAGAGAATATAGCAGAATATGCAAAATTCTCATTAATTTAGACTGAAAACATGGAATAACGTTGAATTAAAAGGTGAATTATCTTGAGTTGTTTTAAATAAAGAAGAAGTAGCTATAGTACTCATTTATTTTTACCCAAACTAGTATACTTCTCCAAAAAACCTAAATATTTTTCCAGAAGATATCAAGCTAAATCTGTAAATGTTCTAGCACTAATATCACTAATCAGGTTTATGTAAAACTACATTTAAATTAAATTTTATTTTATTACTAAGTATCTTTACACTATATTTCTTTATTGATCTTTCTTTATTTCTCCTTTCCAGAAAAAAACAAAGTAACAAGGCATTATTTTATATTTTATGAGAAGAAATTCAAAAGTTGTAAAATTTAATTTTGATGAAGTTTGAATGCATGTTTGAAGTTTCTAGTTTACAGTGAATATAGTTAAGGAAGAATATTCTAAAGTGCAGTTATGCTCTGTATCATATTGATTAAATTTTCATCTTCTGATGAAAAATATAGTAAAGATACACAGTGTAACCTGTACCATATGAAAAGGCAGCAAAGAATAAAAACATACAAGGTCAAGGGTCATGACAAATAGCAAATAAGGTAACATTAACATTGAATGTTATTTGGAATTTGGATAGAATCTTCAAAGGCCAAGACAAAAAAGATCAGTTTTGAAATAAGATGTCAGAAGAATAATGAGTGTCATTGTATGCAAATGGATGAGAAACATATTTAAACACATGGCAGAATCATGAAAAAGTAAGGCATAGAGGTGATATTCTTCCATTTGGCCGTATTTTACTCTAAGTGTCCCTGACTTGACTAGTAGATATTCACAAAAATGTGCATGAATATCACATGTTTGATTAGTGATAAAATACCAAGTCCTTCCAACTGCAGAGAAGATTAAAAATCTGTCTAGATTATTTCAATACCTCGAGAGAGTTTAAGTTATGTGTCTTACTCTAGCAACTACTGTTCCTTGTAATGTGGTGGCTCAGGTTAAGTACCTAAAGAACAGTGGTAGTCTGAGAATTTATTAAAGTTAAGAACCAAATGAGGGTTAAGCACCTTCAGGAATGAGCTTTTCCAGATAATATTTTTTTTGTAAATTGGCAACTGACCTTCAAGCTACAGATCCCGTAAAAATGTGTATAACATATGTGCTGACACATCCTTAAAGGTGTGACCAAAATACCTAAATCAAGTATTATTGATGTACAGTGGGATATTTGTATACAGTAGAAAATTCTGGAGGTTTCAACTGAGATGTGCATGTTTTAGGAATAGACCCATTTATTAAATAATATTCCTTTTAATTGTGAGTGTAATATAATGGAGGTATAGCATCATAGTAAAAAATTGGTCTATAAAACACTGCTTTTAACATTTTCATCCCTTGTGTGTATTTTCTAATGGAACTAATTAAGCCCCCAGAAACTTAGCATATGTTGTTGGTTTTGTTGATTTGTTGTTGTTGTTGTTGTTGTTTTGTTTTGTTTTGTTTTCTTTCTTTTCCTCTTCTTCCCACTCAAGAAATATGTAGTTTTCTAGAGCAAAACTTTGTGTCATTCCAGTGGGCCCACTGTTAGATTTCTTAGAAGGTAATTATTGTGGAGCTTCAGGAAAGAAATCTTGGACCTGTTTAGTTAATGGAGAGAAAGAAAAGAGTGAAAGGAAGGGAGAGAGAGAAAGATAGATATAGAAATAGAGAGATTCTGAAAGTCTTAATAGAAATTACTGTGACTGAGAGAACTTTTTTCTCATCCTGAGAATGTAATCACACAATCTTGACAAAAATCAATGAACAAAATGATAAAAGAAATTGGCAGGAGAGGTTTCTCATATGTGTGTGCAACAAACCAGAAAATGTGTGTGTGCAGTAAAACAGAAAATCCTGGCTTGCCTGGGCAAGTGGAAGCATTATCATTACTCCCTTTTTCTCCCCAGAAGAGAGGAAGGTTCTGCATACCAGCAAGCTGAGCTGGATTCTGAATGATCAAATTTTGAGCTAGGTTTTAAGCATCTTTCTTTCCTTGCTTGTCTGGTTTCACTCCTAGCTTAAACAACTCAGTTTCTCCCTCTTTCAGTGTAAAACAGCAAGTTTCAAATCCTCTTTTTCATCTTGAGTACAGCAGTTGAATGGCAATTATCATGCAATATATTCTGAAACAACCTCTGGAAAAAATTTATTTAACTTAAGTTTTGTTTCCCAATAAACTGCTTATATTTCTCCAGTTTTTACATTATGAGTGGCAATTTTTTTTGCTGACTGATAAAAGGCTTATCTTGTCTTCTTGAGCATAGCTAGAAGAATTTGAAGCTGAAAAACCTAATAAAGATTCTGTATTAGTTTTACATTTAAAAAAATCTGAATTAATGAATACACTGGGCTGTAAAGTGATGAGATGTTAAACTTTATTACAGTTTTTAAATGTGATTAATCAACTTCTTACCCTTCATTTCTGTTATTAAGAAAACCATTTACAGTAACTTTAAAAAATCTGACTTGAAAGCAAAACCCAACAAATTTTACAAGTAAAATTTACATCTTAAAAATGTAAAATCAATAAAATCAGGTAATGATATGGTACAACTACAAACCATTTTTTTATTAAATAGTATTTTTTTTTCACAGAGAGTAAGACATCGTGATAAGTGACAGTGTCACAATGACACTTCAGATGTGTATCTGTAAATATTAAAACAAACAGAAACTATTTATTTTGTTTGTGAATGACTATTTTTGCAAACAACCACAGTAATGTTGCTCTACTCATTGTAGTGAATTTTATAATACATTTGTAATTTCATAGTCAGCAAAACTGATTTTTATTTCTACTATTTTTAAAACTAATTATAAAAGGATTTTTTAAGATCTTTGCTCAGACCTAATAACTCAAATCTGTGTAACAAAAACTACTGCTAGTTGCTATTTAATAAAATGTCTCCTATATGAGCTGATTATTTGCAAACTTGCTGACCTTGAATATAATACATGTAAATAAGATACTACTGTTTTTTTAGGAAAATCATATATATACGAGGAGACAACAATAATGAATTCACCTGCTGACATTTTTGGTATTGACAGACCTTGCTAACCTCAGATATATTCAAAATTCCAGCGGACTGAATCAATAGCATACATGAATTCCTGGGGGAATACTTGGAAGAAATAGAAATCTGCTAGTTACTGTTCTATTATGAAAGACTTCCACTTTAGGCAGGCTCCTTTATTTGTTTCGGTAATGATGAAATGCAATTTATTTTAGGCCTCTCAAGCTGTTTTGTGTGAAGAAAACCAGGCAAAACTGTATTCTTGGTGTCTTGAGGCAAAGCCTTATTACATGCCCAGCAAGTGGCCAAGGAAGAGGTTAATGCTCAGTCCTTTTTTATTTTGATATCTTGTATCCTGCTTTACACAGGGAGAGGAATTGATGTTTGCAAGATAATTGATTTCACTTAGCTATGTGTCGTGGATTGGAGCTGAAAATTAATTGGCGGCTTTCTAATCCAATTACGCTTCTGCGATTTTGCATATTTAAAACTGGAGGGCACGAAAGGCTGCTCTCTCTGGCATTCCAGCGCGGGAGGAGGAGGTGGGGGGGAGAATGGCTCCAGGCCGGCTTCTCAGGAGCCGGGCCGGGCCCCCCCCNNGAGTGCAGGGGGAAATACTGGAAAAGGAGGGGAATGTTTATTTCTTATTCTCTTAATTTTTCTGTTTTTTTTCTTTTAATCTTAGTAACAATAAACTTCTTTATATTTTATAGAAGTTTTTAGGCCTGTTTTGTCATTTCTCCTAATTTATATATTTATATCTCACAAACACAAATTAGTGAACTGAATCCCGGCTGTTGCTAGTGTTTTCAGCTTGTGTATTAAACCAAACCCATTACACTATGTTTCAAACCAACCATACTGTTGGAGTAAAAAACATTAATATCTCTGTCCCATGTAAATACTAAGCTAGTTAATTCTCATCAACATGCAAATGTCACTAATTTTCACTAACACAGAGTGCTCTATAATGGTGATTAGGACCCATTTTGTCACTGAAGAGAAAAACAATATGCTTTGGCATATATCTTGACCTTTTAATTGAGTTCATCATCACCTGTAGGTCATACACAGCATTGTGATCGTAGGTGTAGCAGCAAGTAGAAACACAGGGAAGGAAGGCACAGTAAAGACATGACTGGTAGATCTATTTGCTATGGTTAGCTTAACATCAGCTTGGATAGCATAAACCTATGAAGTATGAATGAAAAAAATTAATAGCAACCAAGCTGTTGTTGATTTTGAAAGCTTTTTAGCTGGATAAAAGCTAAGCATTAGGAAGGTTAACACTTCTTCCTTTCTAAAATGATGTACTTTATTTCCTAGGTCTCACAGACTCGTTTTCTAGTTTCAACCTGGCCTGAACTTTTTCACAGAATATCATTTTATGTGCTATTTTGAAAAAAAAGTATCTAAACAACGTCTTCTATAATTCATCCTTTACATCCTTTAGTGGTGAGATACAAATACACACAGAGCAGTATGTTGTAAATTCAAAGATATCCTACCCCTACTGCAGAATAACAAACAATGGTCTTACTAAAACACAAGACACATCTTGCAAAAATACTACTTGATTTTAATATGATCTTACTTCTGCAAGGATGATGGTGTAGAAAACTTTTATATTTATAAGATATTTATGTTACAGAACAGTCCTGACACAAAATGGAAGAGGCCCTGTTCATGTTACTTTAAACAGAAGATCCTACACAAGAGATTTTATCAGAGACTCTAAAGTAGAACAGTCAAAGCACATTTCTTTCTTCTTCAGAAATGAAGTATCCCTTCAAATCAGTAAAAAAAAGAAAAAAAAGGAATTAAATTAATTTATGTTACTTTAATCAGAACCTTAAGGCTTTCAACCATTAACTGAAAGATTAACATCTAGAAAATGCTTTATGGAAAATACTGGTTATTTCAGCATGACTCAGGTTTCCTTGATGATTTCCTAAATTAAGATTAATAAAAATCTTCTCATGAATAAATTTCAGTGTAAGGAACTATCTCATTGAGTACAAAATATTCCATTCCAAATATCATAACTTTGACATTTTCTGAGTGTATGGCAGAGTTGTCTCACATCATTTAAGTTTTCATTTTCAACTAATTTTGTCACAGAAGTCAGGCAGTTATATGTGGCTTTGAGCAACCTGGTCTAGTGGAACACATCTCTGCTCATGACAGAGGGGTTGGAGCAGGGTGATGTTCCCTTCCTACCCAAGCCATTCTGTAATTCTATGTAGAAGTAAGGATGCTAAATGATTTGAGAGTGGTGACAATAAAGCAGGGTATTCAGGTCAGAGAACCCTAATAAAAACCCTAATGGCACACTCACAGGGATTTGGAAGACTGCTAAATTCCCACTAATACTTCGTCCTCAAAGGAATTAGATTCTGTTCAGTATGAGAATTTATTACAACTGATTACCAGTACAGGAAAAACTTATTATAATACTCTTAATAATAAATGAAGCACATACACACATACACTCCTAAGGATATAGTTAATTATAAAAGTTTATTTTGCAAACTTTGTAAATACATTGTAGAGTACAAAAGCCTGGACTATTTTAAAAGGGGATTTCATGATCTATCAGCCTTTGATAAAAGTGAAGGAATACTTCTTTAAAAGTCATAAAAGAAAGAATTCACCCTTTAAAATATTTTGGGGAACTTTTAGCCACAATAATAAAACTAGTACAGAAATATATGATGCTACTCTTTATTACCATTCATGAACTGAAACTGTTAAAACAAAGACAGCTCATGATGATACTGAACCAGTGAGAAGATAACAGTAACATTTAAAATATATATGTCTTCAGATAAAGGATTTCAATGAGGTTGAAGAAAAAAGATGATTACTTTTTGAAATTTAAATGCTACTTATTTTGCTATCAACCTCACAGCACTCCTCAGCTTCTCAGTTTTGCTGTTTGCTTCTCTACTGGTCTTATTCAGTTTTACCAAGGCTGTATCAACACTGGAACCTCATTTCATTCCTTGCCACTCCTACCTACCCGAAGCACTTCTGTTTCTTACAGCTGTCACTTCTTTACCTTTTCACCTGAACCTTCAGCTTCTTCTGCCTGTTGAGCTTGGACCTGCTATTCCCGGCTCCACCAGGCAGTGCTGGCTACTGCCCATCCGTCAGAAATGAATGGACTGCACTACCTTTCATAAGATTATGAAAGTACTGGTGATAAATAATGCGCAATTAACTGTTGTGTTTGCATATGAAAGTTGAAGAGAACACTCACTTTTTCTGTTGTGTATGAATAAAATATTTTAGGCCTCACTGATTTTAGAGCAAATCTTAAAGATATAGTATTTCTCAAAAGCTCTCCACAGAGGAATATAAAGAAAGGCGTTTAATTAAAGGAGTAATTGTTTTTAAATATGTTCTACACATATTTGTTTAAATAATCAAATTATCCTTATTGATAGCTCTGATTCTACTTTTTTGGGGGGGCCTGTGTGGAGGCTATTGCCTTTAAATGTGGCATCCTATGAAGCATGGAGGATAAACCTTCTGGGAGAAGACAGAATTTTTAGTAAGAGAAAAGAGTTCTCTTCAAATTCAGTTTTTCTATTGCAGGAACCCAGACTTTTTTCTGGTACCACCAGCACCTGTCATGCACAAACACTTCCCCTTGCCTGTCTCTTCAGACTTAGTAGGGAGAAAGACTTCTAATAATACCTTATTATGCAAAGAAGATGACAAGATTTAATGTAAATGATCTGATCACCGTCTGATCATCAGTCCACTTCTCTATTATTATTATTTATTCAGTATCAATATTCAGTTGTCTCCTATTCCTACTGCAAATTCTTCACACTTCTAAACCATTCTCTGTAACGCCTACAGAATTTGAATTAACTGAACAGATGAACCTTAAATAGAATTATTATGCAATAGAACTCAGGTAGTCTAATATCAAGTAGACGCCACAGCCAATTTTCTCCTTTACTGCCCCTTTTCTTCATGGCAAAGCTGTACTTTTCAACCAGAAATAGAGATCAAGATATTCAGTTCAAGTTTTAATGTAAACAGCTTCATAAGAGGCTAACACAACAGTTCCTGTATTTGATCTGAACCATTTCTAATTGCAGCAAATTAATTTGGTGTGTCACATTAGATTTTGTGTTGTTGAATTACAGTTATTCATTTAAAAGAAGGAAGATTCACCTTTCTTCAAATTTCTTGAATATCAAAATGAATGCTGCTTAGTTATGGTTTTGTTTTGTTTTGTTTTTAATCTGAGAAGCTAAGGGAAATAAGATTCCCTTAGGTTATAAAAAAAAAAGAGATAAAGCCAATGACATGTAAAAAATACCCTATACACATGCAAGTCAAGTCAGATATTTATAACTGGCACACCTCAAGTTCATTGCTAAAGTCATCTCCAGCTAGAATCTAGGTCTCTATATATATTTAATGAACATTTTGCCCAGTCTTGAATGTAATAAATAATTTATTCTCTTTGAACTTCCTATGGAAATGGTGCTAAGAGGTAGTCTTTGCCTACAAAATGGCACTGCTTTACCATTAAGAGAGCTGCTCAAAACAATGCTATTTATGGGAGAAACACAAGTTCCAGACATTTAAAGGTCTTTTATGTTTCAGAGAATATTCAAAAGTGGGGAAAGAAGCAGATGGTTATGCTTCTAAATATGGTGTGAAACAGTGTGATCTGATGATAGAAAAAACTAAAAATAGACACACACCACCCTACCCCATCTTCATCCCCTGCTCCCAGTTTCAAGCTCCTTTCCTCATGAGACAAGAACTTAATCTAATTTAAAAATGGTCTAGGAAATAGAGAAGTCAAGTAACCATTCTTTGTTTTTTGGGTTTTTTTTTTCAGTTTTGGAGGAAAAAGCAGTATGAAGAAGCATGATGGTGTGGAATAAAATCTTACAAGAAAGTTAAAAAGCAATGTCAGAAAGAATGAGGACAGATGTGTGCTCAGAGGAAGTTATGTAGTGCAAGTGCACTGATCAACGTGGTTTCAACATCTGCTGTAGCACACCTCATGTTCCTCAGCAATCCACATCGTGGATGATAGGAGGAGAGAGATTAAAGATTTATGTGACACCATGGAGAATATAAAGAAATTATTTACTAGTCTAGTACTTTATTAAGTGTAAAATATAAGTTTATGGAAAAAGCAAGAGACAAACAAACAGCTCAGAGAATGTATTAAAGAATTTAAAGAAGGTAACTTGCACATTACAGAATTAAGCATAAAATGTCAAAAATTATAAAAAGTAAATTAACCGTGCTACACAGGGTGTCTTCTCAGATGTATAGTTTTTCCTAATACTTTCTGAAATATATTCAACTGTGTAGATCTTCCACTTTCTGATTGTGTGGCACTGCTCCTGACTCAACAACAGTATTGGAAAAGTGTCTTCTCCCCCCACTACTTCCAAGGAGCAGTGCCTCTTCTGTGGCATGCTGCATTTTTCCTCTTATATGGGCACCATGGCCAAGAAGATTCTTCCTATGTTCTTATAGATGTAGCTTATGAACCTGAAAGGAGTCACATGTAAACTGAGACTTTTTTTCTCACATTTTATATATAGAATTAAGTTTCTGGGTCCAGTGAATTAGTGGGACCACTCAAAGTTACATCTTCTAAATGCTAAGAATAACAGATGGCAAACTCAGTTTAATGAAAGAATTCAGATTAATGCTTCTATAGAAAAGGAAGGAAAAAACCCAAAATACTAAACGAAGGAAAAAAATACTGCATACTGACCAGAAAAAAATTGTTCAGGAGCTGTTGCTCCCAAATCACAAAGCTTCATACCTAGGGATCATCAGGCTTCATGCCTGATGTTCAGACATAATGAAAGAAATAAACATGATCCTGGGTCAGAAGAGACTATAAATAAAACATTATATTATCTTTACTAGGTAACACTGAGTAAGGGTTACACACAGCACTGTACCACAGACAAGGATTAGCCTTTCAGACCTTGATTTGCTCTGTTGAGCCCAAATAGTGCAGGATCCTCCAGACTCTGAGGTTATGTCACCTCAGAGTGTCTATTGCGTGTGTCCAGACTCCTGCATCTCCTAGACATCATCTCACAGCTTATTTCTTTGCAGAGTCAGTCTTCTGGATCTTGATCTGAAAAGGAAATTTTATTCTGTAAGGTGTAAGCTTGCTTCATATCAACACTTCACATCAACATTGTAATTATTATGCCTTATTCATCTAAAGTTTCGGATCTCATCATGCTACATTATTATAGTATTAGGAGGGGCAGAAGAGATATGCAACCTTTAGAAGAGGTACAAGGAGGAATTTGCATCCTGTTCAAGCCTTGCAGAAGGCAAGTATGTGTGATTTTCAATAAAGATTGAAAATGTATATGTTAAGTGTTCACAAAAAGGGAATTATGCTGGTGGAAGGGAATGATGAACAGAATCACAATGGAAAAATAGGAGGGGAGTACTAAATATAGACATTAGAATTATGAAGAATAGAGAGAAAGGCAAACGAGTGAAAGCTGAAAGAAAAAAATATTGTCAATTCTGAAATGGGAAGGATCCCCAATATAATTATATTGGATACCCAATAAAAGTAAATAATAATTATTTTATTATAAACCATTATATAGTAAATTTCAAAAGCAGGCATTGTATAAATTTTTTCATTTATTTATCACTCCTTGTCCTATTACTACACAGCCTTGTAAAGAGTCCCTCTCTTGCTTTCTTGTAGGATCCCCTTAGGTACTGGAAGGCTGCCTCCCCAGAACCTTCTTTTCTTCAGGTTTTACAACCCCATCCTCTCAGCATGTCTTCACAGGAGAAATGCTCCAGCCCTCTGGTCATCTTCATGTCCCCCCTCTNTTCTACCCTGCACGCGGGGCGGCTGCGCTCCGCTGGCAGGAGGCCAGAGAAGACACCCACTGCTGGACGCAGTGAGGGGTCTCCGGGCTGAACCATGAGCCGCGTCAATCATCTTCATGTCCCCCCTCTGGATTTGCTCCAACAGGTCGATGTCCTTCCTGTGCCAGATGCAGCGCTCCATGTGAGGTCTCATCACTCCAACAGGTCGAGGCAGAATCACCTGCTTTACCCTGTTGGTCATGCTTCTTTGGATGCAGCCCAGGGTACAATTTGCTTTATGGGCTGCAAGTTCACTTTGCCAGCTTGTGCTCAGCCTCTCCTCCCTCAGCACCCCCAGGTCCCCCCTCGAGCCTGTACTGACACTGGGGGTTGCCCCGACCCAGGTGCAGCACCTTGCACTTGGCTTTGTCAACTTCACGAGGTTCCCATAGGTGCCCTTCAGTGTGTCCGGGTTCCTCTGGGTGATGCCACAGCCTTCAGACATGTGGTACCTATCCTGACAGTCAGTAAAGAAAATGTATTAAAACGTTGTGTAAAGGGTCATACAAGAAAGGACTTCTCTTTTAACAGTGGGACAAAACTGTGCAATCACATAGCAAGCACAGTGGGAAAGAAAGAAGTGCTGCAGCAACAGCATGGTGCTCTGCTAACCTGAGAAGAAGGAAACAAAATAAAAAAGGTGAGTGGGAAAGTGACGAGCATGCAGAGGATGACAGACTGAAGCTTTGGACACAAACTCTGTATGGAACTCTGACAGACTACACAGTCTAGACATGACTTACAGGTCACATTGTTTTGATTTAAATTCTTATGGGTGCTCTCAGCTGGCTATTAAACTATGCTGCTGAAAGCGTGGACATGTGAAAAAAACCTTTCCTGAGTAGGACACTTGAGATAGCAAGGTTTAGCATGAAACTGATTATCTTTCTTGGTATATGTTTCTTTATATAAGCATTGTACAGCCAGAACAATCTCCTTTCAGCAGTAATGAAAAATTGCTGTCTGGTAACAGGAGGGAAACTCAAATGAGAAAAAAACCCAAAAACTCAAAACCAAACACTAAACCATGAAATACCCCAAAACCTTACATTTGAGAAGGACAGTACAATAAAATACACCTCTTTAGGAAGAGTTTATGGATATTAAATGTGTCAACATTAATACAAATTTCAAATAATTTTTATCTAGTGAAATTTTTGTTGTCAAGAGAGCATGATTTACTTAAGCAATAGCTTCTATATATACTTTTTGTGAATATTTTTGTTGTTTTGTTTCTTGTGTCTTCCAATGGCTATTAGGAAGCCAACAGCTACAACCTGCAAAGCAGAACTGCAGGAAAGAAGAGTGTGTATTATGTGAGTAATAATTTCAATAATAATATTCTGTCCCTTCACTAAATATTTTTTACTATCCAATTTAAAAAACCCCAGAAAGTAATTTCATGATGTTTTACTTGGGCTAGGACACAGTTTGATTCAATTAAAAAAAAAAAAAAAAAAAGAAAAAAAAAAAAAAACAAANAAAAAAAGAAAAAAAAAAAGTAGCTAAATTATCAAAGATTAAATGCAAAAATATATCAATGAGCACATTTTCATTGGGAAAGACAGTGAAATATGAGTAACACCATTAAATTATTCTATAGAAGTGAAGCCAGAAATAGTTTTTATTTGCCTTTATTTATTCTGGAAAAATAATAAGTGTTTTATCTCTCAGAGAAGCCTGATGAGCATTTCCTGCAGATAAAGGTAAAATACACACAGTCCAATTCTATTAGCGTTGTGATCCCTTATGAATTTATGAGTAAATATGCAATATTAAATCAAACATATGCAAAAGCATCCTTAACATGTCCAAGGCCATGCTAATGAAAGTGTTTTCGTGTTCAAAACATCCTATCTTCCTGCAAATTTTCTACTGGAAGTCATTCCCACATAATTTTAACCAAGTCTTCATGTTTACTATTTCTGGGGGAATATAAAATATATTAGGACAAATATTCATACCAACTGTTTAAAATAAGATGTGTTCTATATTCTACCACAAAGCATTAATTGGACATGTTTAAAGTCATTAATAGAAACACAGGTCATGTAAGAGTCTATAGCTCAGATAGGGTTGGGGTTTTTTTGCAAATCCAGTCATAATTCGGTAAAATAATATGTATGACATTGAAGAGTTTTTCTCAAAGTTAGTGATTTGCAAAACTATTTTAGTACTGATTAAAATGTGTAATCTCCTATGTAGCATGAAAACAAGCAAATTTATAGCTGCTGTTAAGTGCCTTCAGAAATTCTGTATCTCAAGAGATGTGAATTTGGCTTTGTTTCTTATGTTGGTTTTGTTGTTTCTGTTGGCCACTGATATTTTCAAGAAATCAACATTTTGAGTATTATATTTTAAAAAAGAGTAAATATGTGAGCAACTTTTAGTAGTGGCATAGCAGAATTTAATACTTAGAGGACATATATAATGAAGACAGATAAGCATGTACACATACATATATGCAGTGGTTTAAATTATAATTGCTTTTAACAAATTTACATTTAGATAATCCTTCTAAAGGTTTCAAACACATGAGAACAGAATTATTCCAACAGCAAAGATAAAAATCAAGGGCTAAAAATATGAACTGTGTTTTCTTATTGATCCACAACCTTACTTCTGATTCAGGCAATTATTTCTCTCTTGAACAACCCGTGTTCAAAAGTGTATCTCTTTTTATATTTGGTTAGCAAAGAATCAAGTAAACTTCAGGAGCATTTCTCTTCCTTAGAATTCTATTATATTTTTCCCTCTTTTATTTTCCTCTCCCTTTTTTTTTTTT
>VZRO01003849.1:220733-253070 GCA_013397915.1 Daphoenositta chrysoptera | reverse complement strand
TTATTTCTTTTTCTTTTTTTTTTTCCTTCCTCTTCCCTTTCCTCTTCTCTTTCTCCCCCATCATTCTGGGGAACAGTTTTTCAGTTTATAATAAATACAAAGCCATGTTTCTCCAAATGATTTTACATTTCCCACATCTGCAACTGGCTGTCCTCCAATTCTGTTTGAAAGTAACTTCAGGGTAAATTGTTCACATATGAAGAAGTAAGTTCAAAGTAAAGGTGAAAGGTTATCGTAAAAGACTTTTTGCTCAACAGGAAGGTCAGTTTACCTTTGCATGCTTTGGGAATTTGATAGGTAGGCTTATTGATTTCTCTCTCCCCTTCACCATAAAACCACTTGCCATAAAAAGGTTATTGAAGTCTCCTAGATCAAAGTCATCACTAGGAACTTAGACAAACTAGAGGAAATGTTTTCAACCATCTTGATATCAATAGTAACATGACACATCACGGATATCTGAGCATGATCTTCTCCTTAAGCAAGTTATATTTTCCTTACTCTTCCCTTTTTTTGTATTGAGGTCAAGATGGAAGACCTGTATAGTTTCTATTCTCTTTTAATAGATATGTAAGACTGTATTAGACTAGATAAAATTTTTCAACTTATTGCAGTGTTTAATTTCCCTGTATGTTCACCTTAGCCTTTCCTCTTTTTAGTGCTATGAGTCATGCCTTGATAATAATAACAATTCATCAGACAGAAATCTTTGAGATATATAAATTGTGTTGCATTTTTAGCACGCCTGTAGAGGTGTTGAAGGAATTAATAACTAATGTAGTGGAATTTTGTAAGAATGCAAAACAACAATTGGGCAAAAATTGAAACATAAACTTTAGAGGTGTATTTATGGTATTTTATGGCAATTGAAAAGTTTTGTGGTTGTCCTATAATCTGGCAGAAAGTTGTTTTATATGCAGCTATGCATTAGACTATAGGAGTCTACATAGTTAACATATATTAAAAAAATCTTTAATGTGAAGACCTTATCTGAAAGTGACAGCTTTCCTCCTCCAACTTCTTAAAATATAGGGAAAAGTCATTTATGCATAAGACAGAACCTCTACAGGAGCAATTTTAAAATTGTGAAATGCATAGTCATAGTACCAACACAAGCCTAATGACCTCCTCCTTAAAATACAAGCTGTTTGAATAAATATTATAGAGTATTCTCTGTTCAAATAAGCTAAGAAAGTTTACATATGAAAAATACTTCATATAAATAGTTTAAATTTATGGGAAGAAAGGCTTGGCTTTAGTTAAGATACTGTCTTTTAAAAGAGAATACAATGTTCTTAATGGTAAACTCATTTTAGGTCACTTGTGAACTCCTTAAAAAGAAAAGTACTATTTAGTAGAAAAAGATGGCCTAAGATAATAAATAGCAATATTAAGGAAATAATAAACTGAATCATAGAAAGAGGTTTTTGTATACCTTACTTAGGTCAATAGTAATAATAAATATAAACCAGGTTACAGATTTGTAGATGAAACTGGAATAATCTCGCATAAACAGCTATTCCCCTTCTGTGACAAACTGCTGAGCTAAACAATATTTAAATATACTTAACATGAATAAATTAATAAAATGTTTGTTTCTCTTTAAATATCTGTATTTAACCTCTACCCACAGTAGGAGGGCAATGAAGGTGGTGAAGGGCCTTGAGAAGAAGCCATATGAGGAGCAGCTGAAGTCACTTGACCTGTTCATCCTGGAGAAGAGGAAACTGAGGGGAGACTTTGTTGCAGTCTACAACTTCCTTTGGGGGAAAGAGGGGGAAAGGAGGGGGAAGCACTGACCTCTTCTTTGTGGTGACCAGTGACAGGACCCAAGGGAATGGCCTGAAGCTGTGTCAGGGGAGGTTTAAGTTGGATATCAGGAAAAGGTTCTTGCCCCAGAGGGTGGCTGGGCACTGGAACAGCTCCCCAGGGAAGTGGTCACAGCCCCAACCCTGACAGAGTCCCAGATGTGTTTGGACAATGCTCTCAGGCACAGGGTGTGACTCTTGGGGATGGTGCTGTGCAAGGCCAAGATTTGGACTCGATGATCCTTGTGGGTCCCTTTCAACTCAACTTATTTTCTGATTCTGTGGTTTAGTTCATACACATTACAACAAGAAAACAGAAAACTAACCCATTCATGAATGACCACACTTAAATTTAGGCACACATAAGCATTGTTACACATGACATTATTTTTCCAACCATTCCTTCCTTGGATTATGCCTATATTAATATCTGTATGGACTTTTCTGTCATGGCATCATGACTAAAAAAAAAATTGGCTCTTCATTTTTTTCCTCTAAAACTACTTAGTAATTTCACATAAGCAGCTTTTGGATTCCATTTCTTTCCATGAATTTCAATATGAGACATTCACTGAAAATATTGAGAGTACTCAGTGTGTCTATGAAGTTTCATGTCTATAACTTGCTGTAAATGTAAATTGTCATGCTAAGCTGTTGTCTAGTGCAAAAGAGAAGCAGCAGCTCACACCTAAGAACAATTATTTTCCTAAACTATGCTACTTCACTTCCATATCCTACTTTCCCTACACAAGAGGTTTCTGGAGTGCTTTGAAGACAACTTCTAGATCAAGCAGCTGCTTAGGAAAAGTATTTCATTAAACCTCTTACTTTAAACCAAGGGAGAACTGGTTGCAGACACAAAAGTTGGAGACAGACTTCTGTAACTGTGAGTTGTGGAGTTGATGCTCATAAAAGGTGAGAGCAAGGCTAATGCCTTAAGAGGCCACCTATAAACAGAGACCAGACAGGAGTAAGGGAATAAAGGTGGGTATTTATTTGAAGGGCCTTCAAGGTACACCCCGGGAGCCAGAGGCTATTGCCAACATGGACCCCAAGATGGACAACAGGTCATGAGTTCTTTACACCTTTATAGGTTTGGTTCATTTGCATAGCCAGGGTTAACTCTCCAATTAAAGCTTCAGTTTAATGATGTAATTCCCCTCAGCTTGCCCCCCTTTCAGAGGCTTTTAGTTTACACTTTTTGGGCCTAGGACAGTCTAAGTGTCCTTGAAGAGCAGGCCCAGAGAGGCTTTGTTATGACTACTTAGTATGAGAGAACAGAAATTAACAGGCTACAAGAAACTTCAGAGCTACACACTAAGCAGTACAGGATTTTGAAAAATATAAAAGTCAAAATCTAAGGCATCAAGGCAAACAGCAGTCTCACATCCCAGGACCATCAGAGACAGTGACCTTCAGGGACCTTTTTGGAAGAAACCCAGGGGAGCATCATCTTGGAGAAAAGGGAAGAGTTAAAAAGAGAGTTTGTAGGTATTCTAAGGGTCACCTCTGATCACAAAAGCAGTCCATCTGGACATGTAGGAAGTCAAGAAAAGGTTGCAGAAGGCCTGCATGGATGAAGAAGAAGCTCCTGACAAATTTCGAAAAACAGGGAAAAGGAAAGCATGTAAATGGTGGAGGTAAGCACAAGAGGGTTGATTTTATCTACATCAAAGCTGTTTCTGCTGTTAGGGAACTTGCCAAAACTCTTCTGCAATTTTCACATCAGCAGTGTCTCATGTCCATTCAACTCAAGCAAGGTCAGAGCAAGAATGCTTCTCAACAGATCATATAAACATGCTTACAACATAAGCATTAATATATACCATATATCTCTGTTCAATGAGTTGACATATGATCTACTGTATTGGGTTTGCATGGCCAAGTTTTGGTAGTGGGGAGGTACAGGATGTCTTCTGTGAGAAGCTGCCAGAAGCTTCCTCTATGTCCAGCAGAGCATGCCTGGGGGCTTCAAAGACAAATGTGCTGCTGGCCAAGGCTGGGCCAAACAGAAATGGTGGTAACTCCTCTGTAATAACACATTTAAGGAGAAGAAAACAATAAAGTTATTGCACAATTGTAATTGCAGTCAGAGAAGACCTGGATGAGAATTTGTGAGAGGAACAACTCTGCAGACATCAAGAGAAGGTGTGAGAAGGAGGGGCAGGAGCTGCTCCAGGCACCAGAGCTGAGATTCCCCTGCAGCCCATGGTGCAGACCATGGTGAGGCAGCTGTGCCCCTGCAGCCCATGGAGGTTGACCGGGATGCCGAGATCCACCTGATGAGGCATCAGTGGGATGGACTCATGTTGCAGCAGCCTGCAGAGATCTGTTGCTCATGAGACGGACTCTTATTGGAGAAGTTCATGGAGAACTCTGAGGGAAGGACAATGCTGGAGCAGGGGAAGGACTCTTCTCCCTGAGATGCAGAAAAAATAACTTGTGATGAATAGACCATAAGTCTTGAATAGACCATAAGTCTCGTTCCCTGTCTCCCTGTGCCATGGGGGGAGAAGGTAGAGCTGGGAAGGAGGGAGGCATGAGGGGAAGGTGTTTTTAAGGTTTTATTTTACTTCTCATTATCCTGTTCTGATTTTGTTAGTAATAAACTCCATTAATATCTCTAATTCAAGCCTGTTCTGCCCATGACGGTGTTTGGTGAATGATCTCTCCCAGTCCTTATCTCAACTCATGAACCCTTTGTTATATTTTCTCTCCCCTGGCCAGCTGTGGAGGGCAGAGAGAGAGAGGATTTGGTCGGTGCCTGGAAGCCAGCCAGGGTCAACCCACTACATCTACCTGTCTAAAGCACTTATTACATTAAATAGCCTTTGTTATCTGCCATGAAATATCCATGGCTTTTGGATGGCAAATTTTTATTTTATTTATATTGACATTTCCCTAAAAAAATAACTTTTTTTTTAGCATTTACCAAATCTATAAGACAAATAGGCATCCATTACAGAAATCATAATTGAACAAAATTCCATTAGAACATAATTTTCCTAAATTTATTTTCCATTATCTTAATTAAATGTTGTACTTATTCTCAACTGCTAACAAAAAATTATCAATTTCACATGGGATAATGAATTTAATTTTATTGCTATGATGGAATAACCTGATGCTATTCATGTCATTCAGTTAGACAAAATTAATATACAACACGCAGGTCTTAAAAGTGGAACTAAGTTCTGCTGATAAAATGCAAGAAAAAACAAAAAACAAAGCAAACAAACCCAACCAGTACATTTTTTTCCTAGTTTTAGATAAATTACTATGGGTGTAACTGAAATTCATGGAGTCTGAAAGATAAACACCAGAATAATTACATTTTTATTTCTGTGTATGGGGTGCTCCTGAGATAAATTTCTTTGCATCATAAATTTAGTCTACAGGACACCTATACATTCCTGAGAAAAATAAAAGTTTGTAGTTTGTTGAAAGAATATCCTAAGGGTTGTTCATGAGCACAAAATGTCTTCAGGGCTGGCAGGAACATCTAGTTATGTAGTTCTTACTGTTATTGCCAATGGCATTCTAATGAACAGCTTGTCTTATCAGGAACCTGTTCTTTATTATAACAATAAATGGTACCATACAAGGCATCATTCTTCTCTGCAATAAGCATTAGGATAATATATTCCTTTTGTTCAGAATCTGCAGGGAGAAGGAATTCTTTTCTTCTTTTATGTTTCAATCCAGGTTGTTGACTATGTATAGAGAGCTGTAACAGCATTTAATGAAATCTTCCTTGGAAAAAGAAAGAATCCCATAAATTCCAAAGCAGAGCTATGCCAGAAGCAGAACACCTGCCACTGATTCCTTCCCATGGATAACAGTAAAAGACTCACTGCTTGTAGGTAACAACCCACTGGCAGTGAGTGTTCAAAAATAGCTTTTGAATTTGATAGCTTTGTGCAACATGACCCGATACAGCCAGTTGTACGTGCTATATTGTACCACCAGCTTAAAGAAACAAGGTGCTTTGCGGTTTTGTTTGTTTCTATTTCACATACTCAAGGATGTTGTTTCCTGAAAAACAAATTAAGCTTATTCTGATACTCACTTTTAAAATAAGAATTTTATCTTAATGGGCCCTAGATTTAAAGATCAAATAATATTATTTCAAAGCCCCAAATCAGTTCCAAAAGAAAGAATGCATGATACAGACCAAACACTTTTCTGTACTTTCTTGAAATATTGGACTAGTATATTTCCAAATTTATTCAGTCATGCCTAATTCTAATAATGTTTTCTTACAATTATGCTCTGCATCCTTCCACTTCACAGCGGTATTTTCCAGTGTAGTTCTACAATGTACCTAATGTGAGAAAGATAATCACTGAAATGTGAAAGACATAAACCCACTGCCTCAGCATACATAATGAGACTTCTCAATTCTTGCTTTTCAAAGTGTATCAAGTACATTCAAATCTGATCACATAAATTCTCTTCAAAATGTAACACTATCCATACACATACACAAACACACCTTGTTAAAAAAGTAAGAAAAGACTAATTACCACAGAGCTTAGGGAGGTATGTCGAGGAATGTACAGGCTTCTTTTACCAATTAAAACTATGCGATTGGATAAATCATTAACATAGATACATATGAAGCAAATTGTGAACCACAGAATTACAGAAAGATATTAGGTTGGCGTTGTTTCCAAAATATGAAATAGAAACCAGAAAGCCTGCAGTTCAGAGATCTCTTTATGATTGGGTCACTTTGTATTTTTTTTTTCCCCATTAGTTGCATAACATAGATAAAATTACTATTTGGAGCTATGACCAATACAGTCCTTTTTCCCAAATCCAATGCTCAACCAACTCCAAAGCAGTCTTTTCTCTCAGCTATGAGTGTTTTTATAAACTTCCTCTTCTGATCCTCCCACATCAAACCTGCCTCCTCATGAATCCCGAATTTCTTCTTTCGAACCAAATTTCCTCTGGTTACATTACTTTTAGCATTTTTTTTTTTTCTTGTCTCCATTATTGAGACTTCCTTCTTATCAGTTGATCCTAGCCACTGCATCTCAAGTGGTTTTACCTCCCCCTTAAAAAACAGTATTAGTGTGCATTTGACTGTGACTATTTCATACAGGGAGTACAGCAACTTTGCTCTTGATCCTAACATCCCCTACAGACATACTAAAATATTTCAGTGCTTCAGTGTCTTTGTTTAATTAGCTCCCTCAAAAATCTCCACTTGTAATTTGCCTAAAAGATGTCATGACTACAAACTTTTAATCCTGTCACTTGTAGTCTGAGGACATTATACCAGTGTATGCCAGGGACATCAGCTCATATACCACAAGATTAAAATTCTAGTCTACTACCTGTTAATTACCGGGTTAACCAGTTATTACCTGGGTAATTGTTTGCTGGTACAATTCACACTGAAATTAAAATTTGATCTTAGTCTCAGCATTTAACATTTGTAACTTTCCGATGTCTTTTAGGAGATTGATTACAAACATGACTAAAAAACTTCTTGATAGTCCCCATTGTTTGAAGAAAGCAAAAAAATTGAGCAAAGTCTAGAGGTGATGCAAGTTACTGTAGTAGAAATACTTAAATTTTAATTATGTGCTGACCCAGTCTCTTAGTGAAGGAACAGTCTGTGGTTGCTGTGTTGTCGTTTTTATTTCCCCACTATAACAAAGGTAGCTTTTTCCTTTTTTTCCCCCTCCACTCTTGAGAGAGATATAACAAGAATCTGAGATTTCCCTCTCACAAAGGTGAGCATTTCAGTAAGTATAAGGTTATGTAGTTAAAGACTTTATACACATGATGGTCAGTCTTGGAATTCTGTTTTATTGTTAATTATACATATTCCTTTCTACTGGCAACTTGATAAATTTGAGCTTCAGAGGGAGAATATCACAAGTGTGTCAGGATGAAATGGATTTTCAGAGTTACATGACCTCAGCAGCAAAGTCAGCGGAGTCATGGAGGGTGGGACAGCCTAAAAAATTGTGAGCTTGTTTGTTTGTTTTTAATTTTATTTAGTTTTCTTAGGTGTAGGATGACCACAAAGAATGTTGGAAATAAACTATTTAATTGTTATTGATACAGAAACTTGGCAAAATAAAATATATTTATTTTAACTTTAATGGGAAGATTAAGGGAGATCCTTTTTTAACAAAATTCTGTAGTGTCAAATTTTGTGTCTGCCTTTGTCGTTCAACAATGTAAAACATCTTGCATGACAATAAAAATTGTACGTGTTTGTTCTAATCTGCTAGCTTTGTAAGAATTTCATGGTGGTGCAGAAATCCTATTGGATAAGTATATTAATAGTTGTTGTTAATGTGATTATTTAAACACTCAGGTGTGGGTCATTGTGTGAGAGTTATACAGTATTTCCTCACTGAACTTCAGCCCTTTGTGATTTGCCATCTGTGTTTTCAGAGGCTCCCTGATATGGCTAGCAGATCTCTAAGAAAATTATTGTGTAAGTGGGTGCACAGAAGGTGGAGAAGGTGAATTTCTTCACCACAGAGATTTGAGACCCAGACACTGACATAGCTTCTTCAGAAATTTCTGTACAGAATTCTTTTTCCATATGGTTCACTTTGATTTTGTCCACTTAGGGAATCTTGCCAAACTACTGTCAAAATTCTCACATAAACTGTTTGATTTTTCACTGATTCCCCTGTGCTGAACATTTTCTATATACAAAGTAATCTTCCTCACTAGCTGTATTTCTCATGCTTCAAGAATTACTATTTACTATTCTTGACTAGGAAGGATTCAGATTCAAACACATCTTTCTGTTGTGTAAAATGGCAGCAAGAGCAATTAATAGCAATCCAAAATGTCAGGATAACTGTCGACATTTACCTAAGAAAATATTTTAGTGTTTCTGATAAATTTAAAGGTATTTAAATTCTTTTGTAACAGCTATTTATTAGGAATTAAAAATGAGTGATTGAAAGGTTTCTGTAGGAATTAAGTGTACCAGTCACACTCAATATCCTTGTTGAAATGTTCTTTGGAGCTTTCATGGTCCTCCAAAAGAATCATAAATACACATAAAGTTTAAGAATTTATTGCTGTAAGGATGTGTTCTGTCCTGCTAATTTATATGCATATTTTGTGAGTGGAATTTCATACAGAAGAACCAGACATCCAACAAAAGATAAAAGTTGGCCTACTCTGCAAACTAGGCACATAAATATCTCTGAGTACAGGTATCTGAAGCTTAGACAAAAAAAGGAACTGTGCAGCAGTTAAGGTCAAACAAACTGATGAGATCTGATTCAAATACTTCTGGCTGTAACAGTCTCAGAGAAACTGCTGTTTCTGGTACAAGTGAGCAGACAGTAAAAATGTTAGAATCTCTGTTCCTGGAACTAAATGGCAGTTTCATTAAAGCTTTTTTCAAGTTACTCTGAGCTATATTTTTATCAGAATTTTGTTCCTTGGTAGGAAATGTAATCAACAGTGTCTTGCATTTGCAATCAGGCATACAGAATATTGATGAATGAGAATGTTTGAAAATATGAAGGAGTCGCTGGTTTAAAATTTCCTTTAAAAGACAGTAGTGTAGTAATTTTCCCTTTTTTTGGAAAGGTGTCTTTTTTTTCCTCTGTTTTTAAATAATAACAATAATTATAATGATAAAAGGTGTTTTATTTACCCATCTTTTTTATATTATTTTGCAACAGGAGGCTTAAAACCCAACAAAACTGTAGATTACATCTGCTTGTTCTATAGAAGTCAGAGATTTTACCACAAACGAAAGGTCTCATAATACAATCCAAATAATAGTGACTAGAGATGTTGTATTTTCAGAAGCTATAATATTAATGAAAAAGCTGGGCAGCCTTAGTGCTGCATGGAGACAGCTCAAGGCATCTTTGCCAATGCACAAAGGTGAGATGAGTCATAGCCACGTTCCATCTCTGATAGTCCATCAGTGTTAGATAATCCTGTTGGAGGCACTTTCTGACTGCTTTTGCAACATGCTTCTGAGAACTTTTAGATGGATCACAGCTTTTTCCTTTTTCTAAGACACTGTCAGGTTTTAGTATCCCATTATTTTATGCATTATGGCTAACCATAAATTGGCCCAAAACCTGAAAAAAAATATTTCTAATTAATTTGAGAAATTCAGTTAATAATGATTAACTGAATGAATGAATAGCATGTGAGGAACTGTCACAAGTAGACAGAAAAGAGGGAATTCTGGTGGGTTGTTTTCTTCTAGAATTACAGATACTGCTTTATAAAGAGCTTGGAACAGGCAAGCACTTTAAGACTCTGAAGTAGAATTTTCCACTGCTGATAAATCAGGAACAGATAGGATTTAAACAGGTTGGAAGGAAAGTGATGTTAGTATTGATACTAGAAATGTGAAAGAAACTGCATTATCAAGCAAATTCCCCAAATACAAGAAAATATTTCTCTCACAAATGAATGCAGTATTTCTGCATTACTATACTGTAAAGTTTTCTGTGTTTCATGTACAGTGCTTTATTCCAGACTCTCTGCTTGCAAGTGAGGATGAATTGTCTATTGAAGATATCCAAGGAAGGCATTTATTTTTAGAGATCTCAAGAAAATCTGATGTGAGGCTAAAGTTAATGGTATTTAATTTGAAGAAGGACTTACTGCATTTGAACTTTGCTCTTATTACTGGAGATAATGGATAACAGATAGGATGATTAAATAATAGCAAGGAAACCTCTTTTCATTCCAGGTGGCAGCTATAATTCCTCCAGAGGTTTGGATTAGGCATGAATGGAGGAGTATTCTTTGCAATTCAGCTCTACATTATCAAAAATTTATAAAATAGCTATTCCACTATGACTTAAAAGATGAAAAATATTTTAAAAGGAATATTAAAACAAGTTATTCACAGACTTTATATATGAGATCCTCAAGATGGATCTTTAATATGGATTTATTTTTTTAATCAAAAATATGCATCAAAAGGATTTTCAGCTATTTTAATAAAAAGTTTTGAGGAAATTTACCTGAAACTGCAACAAAATATGGAAATTGGTAACATAATTATGCTGCTTTAATTTTATGAAACAATCACCTCCTCTCATAGGATACCTAGGCAAGTTTCTAGTGCAGACTGCACAATTACTCAACTTTTTTTTTTTTTTTTGATGCTACTGCTTTCAAATGAAGGCATTCTATGTCAAACTCCAAGACCTTTTCTTTCTGTCACTACAGAGTAACTAGTTGGATTCCTCTGTTGCTGGTCTGACACAATGCACAGGAAACTATAATTCCATGTAAATTTCTAAAGAAAAACAGACAATTTTCTTGAATTCAATTCAAGAAACTTTCATTCAAGACTTAATAGCAGAACTCACAGCCAAGCAGCTGTTCATTGGGAGAACAGGACACAATAACTCAATCTGGAAGCAGCTCAAAAGGTTTTGTAAGTTTTTTATAGCAAGTCTGATATGTCTTAATAAATTAAAAATAAAATATTACAAGTTCTTTATAACAGAAATGTATTTTTCTTTCAGTTTATATAATATAATTTTAAGTATTAACATAATTACAATAATTCAATATTTAGGAAAATATTTTTTTGTAAGTATTTTCAGGAAGTTTTCTTGAAATAATAGTTTTGATGGGAACTTCATGCATAGAGAGAGAGATGTTCATTTTTTCTCTGTTTTATCTGCTGAAGTTTTTAACCAGAATTTGGCTTTACCTCATGATGACAATTGCATAAGATAAAAACAAATAAAGAAAGGTAGGCAAGTTTCTTCATGTAGGTTGCAATGATCCAGCACAATTTTCTGTTATGTCCATGTGTTTCCGAAGGAGTGTAACTTTCCCAGAATGGCTGTTTCTCATTCTTGATTAATCTGCTTTCCCCCAGCCTTACATCATCTTCCTCACATTGAGACTGACACTGGTAACCTAAATCCAGCCTTATCTCCATATCTCTTGTTTCTTCTTGGTAGATTCTAGCTGTTTTTTTACACTTAGCAGAAAACCACTAGACTGAAGGAAAGACATACATTCTAGACTCTTACACCAAAAACTTTTATTACTTTATTTCTTTTTTTATTTTATTATTCAGGGTCTGCTACTCTTGAGATGGTCATTTCTAGTTTTTCTTATGGTCTTTCAGAGCTAAAGCTGGAGGGACTGGAGTTGCTCTGAGGTGGGTCTTCTGTTTGGTTTGGATTTGGTTTTGTTTGGCTGGTTCTTTACTACAAGAAAGGTGTATTCAATCTTGTATACTTCTCACTGAAATTGACATTTGTCATGGCAACACAAGTGGCCATTTTCCCATAAACTCAGTCACCCCTAGCAATGCCTTTCCTAAGTATAAGGAGCAATCAAACAGAGTGCAAAAAAGTACTTTTCCTTTCATCATTCAAAAGAGAGAGGGAAATGAATTATAAGTGAACATTTCAAAATTAATTTAAATAACACAAAGCAAGTTGTATTATTTTTTTTTCTTTTTTGTATGACAGCTACAACCTTTGGGCTAAAAGGAATTGTAACATAATGGCAATATTTGAAAGCTGATATTTAAGGAGGCCTCTTTTTAGACTTGCATAGAGGCTCCTATATTTAGGAATATTTGAATAGAGATTGTGAAAAAGAAACAGTATAGCTTGATATGCATGGCTCCTGGTTCTTTTTTTTATGTTATTTTTATTAACGCAGAAGTAGAATGATGATGTCCAAAATCCATTTTATTTTCTGTGCTGTATATTTTCATCTGTACAATCATGCACGGTTTTTTCTGGCTTCTCGGCACTGGACATATTTGTTAGCTAATTTTACTAATTTGAAAGCAAACCAGTGGGAGATCCCAAGTCAGAATCACAATTTAATAACAAAATTAAGATAAAGGCAATAATACCGAAACACTGGCTTAAACTGACAGAGTCAGGATGCAGCCTGACGCCCTGTTGGTCAGGGTGGTGGTAGCAGTCCAACGAAATGGCGGCTGCAGTCCTGTTGAAGGGATAGATGAGGTTCTGTTGAAGCGGTCATTCTGTAGAAAGGTCTGGTCTTCCTCTGGAGGTCCAGTGGAGGTTATGTAGCTCTTGTCCTCAGGGAATCCAGTAGGCAAGGTTGCCTGTGGTGTTCCAAACTTCAGATTATATCCAGGCAGGAATGCTTACTTCCTCCCCCTGGGCAGAGCATCTCAGAATGGGATGATGTCATTTTAGGAGTCATGCCGTGAGACTTGATGGCCCATTAACAGAAACGTATCATTCCTGAGGGACTTATCAGGGATGTGTCATGGAAGAGATGAAGAACACTGCCCCACCTGTTTGTAACACCTTATGAAGATGGTGATAGAATACATACTTTTGGTGACATCTTACATTGTAACCTAAGAAACTAACATTACCATACTAAACTGAAGGAAGTGTTTTCGTGAGGTGGTGGTCCCTCTATACATAACTTCACAATTAGTACTGTAGGATGTAGGTAATGATATTGTGGATTTCTATCACCCATAGCCTCAATCGTTACAAGTTTACAAGTATTAAAAAGCATTGGCCTTGATTTTGCACAATTATAGCATAGTTTACTAAACCATGTCTCAGTATTAAAACCACAAAGAAACCACGCTCCCTGTCATATACCTGGGTAGCAGCACTCCTCTTAAGAATCACTTTCCCAGCAGAAGGTCATAGTGCTAATGCAAACTTCTCTAAGTTTACATGTTTTGTGGAGCACTGGAATGAAAATAGGATTTCTTCTATTCACTTTAGTAAATCTAGAATCACAGACAAAGATTTAATTTTGTCTTTTCAGGATTTTATAACAGGAATGCAAGCAAAAAAGTTTAGTTGTCAGAAATGCTGTAGCTACTGTGAAATAACCATCAGCAGAGCAAATAAAACCCTCAGTAAGAGCATGTTATTCTTCCCAGAGGACTATGTGAAAGCCATGTTACTATGAAAAACCCTGTGCTGTGAGCTCATTACTGTACCTGGGCAGCCTGCTATCACTGACACAACAATCTTTACTATACCTGGTCTGTTTATTGAGAGAAAGAGGCACCATGCAATAAATGACCTTAAGACATTAAGAGAAAAAAATTTATAAAGACCATTTCTTACATTTTTAAAATAAAAATGTGTCTGTATGCTGGAATATATCTCGCCATTGTTATGGTGACTATATGGAACATATAATTCAGAAATCTAGTCAAAAAAGTCAATAGTCATTATAAAATTAGAAGGGCAAAACGTGTTTACCCTGCATTCTTTAATGATTGGTAACAGAGATAACTTTCAGAAAATAGCAGTGCAAGTCCTATATGTGCCTTATATTTTCAACTGCAGAGTCGTTTCACTGTGTCATGCTGTTAATCTAAATTACCAAAATTAGAAATTTGAAAGCTGATTTTATTAAAGAGTATAAATACCTTCTCAGGAAAGAAAGACTTGAAAAGAGCAGGGCTGAATTGTAGTCTCCAGTATGGCCTGATGTGCTCACCACTGGGTCTCAATGAAACAATTTACCAACTTCCAAGTAAGCAGTATAGATGTAAATATGATCGCAGATATCCTAATTTTAGCCAGAAGTAACAAAACAATGTGGCCATCTGAATCCCACTGAAGACAAAGCTTCCTTGGAAGCAGAGAGAAATAATATACTAACATCCATGCTGAAATACCCTCTTTTGGATGCCAGGTCATTTTTTAAAAAGATTGCCCTGTTAATGTCCTTTAGCAAAATACCCTCAAGTATTGTTCGCCCTGATTGTAAATTATCTAATAGATTTTTTTCATTCCCTTATTATTTTTTGCCACATTTAATTATTTTACACTTTTCATCAGACTAACAGAAATAGCAAAAAGATTTCTAAAGATCTATAAAGGAGTTGAATTCAGTATCATGTCAATATTTTTAGGCTAACAGCACATTCACTGTATCTTCCATAAGTCACAAACTCCCTCAAGCCTTCAAGGTCTGCAAGTGCTGCTCTGTCTTGTATCTCTGGTCCCATGACCTTCATAACATTCTTAATGGCAAATTTTGATTAATCTTGCTCTATGTGTTATTAGCCTATCTGGAAAAAAAACCCAACTTCAAATAAATCTATAAATATCTACAGTCTCCAGCTTCTTCTTTTGTTTTCAGGCAGGTGGTTATTCTTGGATTGTTAGAAACAACTGATTTTCCTTGGATCCACTTAAGGATGCCAAAAATGTTCTGGTGGAGTACATGTTATTATATCAACTGACATACCCTGGCTTTTTCTGATGTTTATTGGGGATAAATCATAGATAAGAATACAGCTGTGAGACTGCTATGAAATAAAGCTGGACAGATTGATTTCTCTGCAAATGGAGTTTCTGTTGATACCATGATATAATAAAGTGATTGGTGGGGTTGTCTGACAACCGCAGGTCTTCTTTTCCATCTTTTATTCCCCTGGTAGTCTTTCATTTACCTTGTTATAGTTCATTATTGTATTTTCCTATAGCTCATATTTATTTCAGTATTATCTTTCTTTTTATGGCAATTACAACACCATAGATACAATTTTATTATTCAGTCTTCTTTTCTTGTTACTTGCCCCTGAGGACATGCTATGCTCTCAGATAAAAATGACAGCTGTTATCAGTTAAGCTAAGGAAATAAAATGGGGTAATAGGTCATGTCCTTTTCTAGAAATCCATCTTTTTTCAGTTGGAGATTTTTAGTAACAATAAATCTGACTACTGGAACTTAAATCCTATGTCTGTGATAATGAAACCACATGGGAAATTTTCATATTTGGAATTATTTGCCCCATTCAAATTGCTTCTGCATCTGCTACTACCTATACACATGAAGGAGAACTTGTAACAGCCATTCTGAAAAGTGTATACTAAAACAGAAAATATTTAAAACCTTGTTCCAACTTAACAAGACAATGAAGACATGCTTCATATTTGCAACTAATAGTGGAGTAAACATAATTTGGTGCTAGTTTCTTGAAAGAAAGATGGGTGAGAGTTTGTGTGCAGTAACAAAACAGATTAACTTAGTCGCTGGAAGAAAGAGAAAATGTCGCAACAGATCATTCTAGAGGTTTCCAGTTTCTGTAGTGACCCAGGATATGATTACTGGATGTCTGCAATAATGAGCATTCTTTGAAAAATAACTTTAGAAATTCTTAGTAACTTCTCAGTTCACTTCAGTGTCCTCTGTATATAATTGCCTAAGTCGTTGCATTCTTAATGTAAATTTAAATGCACTAAAACTGCAGCAACCAATTGCGTAAGTGATTGCATGTATAATTGGTTAATGTAGGATGATATACCACAAATATGTAAATGTTACCTTACGAATAATTCCCAAAGAGTTGAATGGCTTTAAACTAATGTTTCTTTGGAAATTTTATAGTGTCAAAAGGAGGAAAACATTCAAAGTCTAATCCATTCTACCTTCCTTATAAAAGGTTATATAGAATCTCATTTCATTACTTCTGTGTGATGATTCAGAATACGAAGACATCAACTACTAATAATTCAAATGAACTTTCAGCAAATAAAAGCACGAAAATTTTCATAGATTTTGACACATATTAACTTTATTTATTCTACTGTGTGTGTTTACATTGATTAGCTTGACCTTGATTGATTATATAGATGTTGAATGTGAATTAATGAATATGTGAGTTGAATATATGAAGGATTTAGAATGTTAAATGATTGCATAACTGCTAAGTATTATGACGTAAGTAAGTTGTAAGTCACTGACTTGCTGAATGCTGCAAATTAATTCCATTTGATTGTGTACATATATATGCATATATATATGTATATAGGAGAAAAATTAATGTTTAATGAAATTAAATGGAATGCAATTTGAAATATTAATCCAGATCAAAGGCAAAGTATCACTAATGTACTGTCTGAATAACAGTTACATGAGCAGAGAAAGGGCAACCATTTCCATGTGGCCAGCTGGGATTATGGCCTTTAAAAATATATTACATCCACATCAATTTTTTTGGGCTTCCTGACTCTAGGACCATCTGTTTGGATGGCAGAATGCCCATTCAGAAGTTGGTGGAGCTTTTGCCATTAGGCAGAGATGCCAGGTATCAATAGGATTGAGACAGGAAGACCTGCAGAACACTGCAAAGGACATCTGTTCTCCAGGAAAAGAGGAGAGAAGTCCATCTTCTGTCACAGCCCCACTGCACTGACACCACATGCTTCCTTGCACCTATTGACACCTGTTCATAGTTATATGCCAAAATAACAGGAAAAAAGTGAGCCACCTCTGAACAATGGAAAATGGGTAGTACAGGCTGTTAAAGGCCTCTGTGGCTGCCAGGAAAATAGGTTTCACTGTGGTAAGCACTTGGGAAACCAAGGCAGACCATATGGGGTATCAGAATCAAAGTCCAAGCATTTTGTATACCAACAAGCCCCTGGCAAACAATATTTCTGGGAAACAACCAAAATTACAGAAAACAGTAAATGAGTAAGATCTAGACGCAGCTTTTTTGCACTTTTCATTAGAAGTGCAAATTAAGGATACTAACAAATCATTAGAGGCATGTGTTATTCCTCTGAGTGCCTTACAAAGAAACAGTATAACTTCTAATCTGAGCTCATGAAAACTGTGGATTACATATTATGAAATAAGTAAAAGCAGGGTAACTTTCCATTTTATCTTGTCACCCTGTCAGACAGATGACAATCAGGTGCAGGGCGGGGCTTCCTCCGGCCATCAGAAGTGTGATTAAAAGAAGGCTCTAGGGACCGTGGCGACGCAGAGTCTGGTGGCCTGGAGCGTGGCAAACAGGGGTGTGGCATGTGTGAGGGCGTGGCACGGCAGTTTGCGCGGCGCTCGCGGAGGCCAGGCAGAGAGGCAGGGTTGCAGGCATCTTCCCACTAGTGGCATTTTTATTATATTTTTGCTTGATTTTGGTTGGGTTTTTTTGTTTGTTTTTTTTACCATATGTAGCATGAAAGAAACTATTTTTAAGGTCATAGAAATGGTTTTCTAATACAAGTGTGAAAATTTGTGCAGAACTGCTGCAATGACTACTAACTTAGTAGTGATCAAGTTGTCAAGCAGACTTTAAATCTTGCATGCATGTGGTTATTATGCTCCAACAAGTCTTTCTGACTTTATCAGATTAGACAAACTTCCACATTTCAGAAAAGCATGGCTTCTTGTGTGACTGTCAGTAGGATTTGTGAGAAGTTCTTTGCCTAATTTCTGGTCTTTTCCTCATATTATATTTCAAACTGACAGAGATGGTTTCATGAACTGTAGATCTTTACATACATTTACCGTGTGGAAATGAATTCAAATAACAGTTGTATGTTCAGCTGTTCATGTTGATAGCCTTCGTGGTTTAACAGGTCTCTTTTGATTCCAATTTCTTATCTCAGGAACAAATAACCTCCAAAGGGTACTTGTAGAAGATTCAAGATGACAGGCAATGTAGTAACAACACTTTTAACTGGCTGAAAAGCAGGCATGTTTCTCATTCCAGTGAGTTTTTCGACAGAACTCACATCTCCCAACTGAAAGGCTAAATTTGGTATATAGTGCATCTCTATTAAGTTTTTATATTATATTCCACAAAGTTCATGTGTAAAGATAAGTTTTTAAACCACATTAAGATCACTCTTGTAAGTAATGTGGACTTTTTGCTGTTAATGACAATAATATCTGCAATATAAATACTAAGGAAGTCTATTTCAAATGCAAGTTCATTTTATTAAATAGAAAGCTTTTATTTTCATACAATAAGCCTTTAAAATAATATTTTTCACTGCATACTACATAATTTACTAGAACTGGTCAGAAAATATTGATTGTTCAATATAGGGTTTTTGTTCTGGAACTAAAACTGTATCTTGAAAAAATTCAAACATGGGTATCTATAATAATAAAGAATTATTATCTCTTCTACACTCAACACTGTGAAAATGGCTGGTTATTTTATTTCATCCTTTACACTAGAATCTCAGTGCTACTTGCAAAAAATATTTCCATTGAAAAATATGCAAAGAAAATTAAAAATCTGTAAGGAACTTCTGCTTTGAAAAATCAGGCTGTTCATAGGAACAAATAAGATCTCCTTTTTTCTAGAAAAAAAAAAATAAAGCTTCCTGAGAAAGCTTGTTGTTTAGTGCTCCTTCATTCCTACTCAAGTGTTACTTTATGTATGTGTAGGATTTTTAAATTATTCTTTCACAAAGGAAAGACTATAAAAATATTTAACATCATAATTAATATTATTTTCATAAATACAATGTGCAGGAAGGAAATTAAAGTGGAAAAGGACATATTTCCAAATTCCTAAAATGAGCTAAGCACAGAATATTTACCTTTTGCATTATACAGCTGATATGTAAGTTCAACATACTACATATTAATCAATTAGATTTAGAACTGCTCAGTGAGGCAGAAGAAATATAGAGTTTAATATATGTGACAAATTGCTACCAAATTATTAAATAATGTTTCATATTTTTCCATAAACCATTAATAATTCAAAAATTATATTTACATCAAAATTTTGCCATCTATTTTTAGTCTACATTTAATTAAATATATAAATGATAAGATGCAAGGTAAGATTACCTCATCTTAAATTTTCGTTGGTGATCTACTGTTTTCCTGTGGTAGATCAAAAAGGGAGATCAAAATCTATTTGAGCCAGGAAGCAGGATAACATACACAGTGACTAAGTGTACATTAAGAAAGAAATCTAAAAATGACCATTTAATTAGCTATGTTTTCAAAGATGGTATGTCTAAAATGTCTGTTACATATTAGATATGCAGATAATGAGTACAGCAGTTGAGTATTAGTAGTTGAGAGTTAACTAGTAGGAATTTTTACACATTTTTAAATTAAACAAAAGCCACATGTGATTTTGATTTCCATCAGATAACTACACCTCTCATTTCTCACTTCTTGGTCTCTTTGGATGCAGGGATGTCCTGGAATACTGGAAATATTCTTTCTGTAAGTTATACTTCTGTGCAGTTTGATTTATATCTTTAGTGAGTAGCAGGTTAGGAAATGGGACTTTGAAATGTGACCTCCATAGCTGATTCCTCACATATTCCTCCCTTGAAATTCTGTCTTATAGGAAAAGGAGTCAGATATCAGTAATTGAACCCACATCCTTCTGAATAACACCCACCAGTTTTTCTCTGACTTAGACTTGTAGATAGAGAACTTTCTTGGCATACGCATTATTAGTATACATGAACGTGCTTATCACACATAGGGAAATTCTTTTAATATTAATTTTTCATCATAATAAAAAGTGCAATTATAGATTTATTTTTTCCCGTGGATTTTTTAAACATGCTATTGATTTAAATAAAGATGTTTAGACAAGATATCTACTGGGTTTTTGCCAAATTTCTAATTAAATGGTATTTGTTTTCCTTTATTCTCAGGTTCAAAGCTATCACTAGAAAACATATTTTTTTAATATCAAAGTTTGGGCTTTGTTTTTGAATGGCATTAATTTCAATTATAATGGTATATTTAAAGCTCTAGGTACTGGTTTAGGATAAAGAATTCTTAATTTATATTTTTTTAGTTCCCGTTTTTAAAATATATAGTTTTGTAATTACTTTTGCTCTTCCTCTACATGTAACATATTTGTATGAAAGTGTGGATAACCAAAGCTCAACATAAATATCAAACTTATGAACTATATCACCTCTGCTCTGGAAAATAATCTCTCTGTAATTGAAACCATGAGCAGAGCAAAGATTAAGAACAATGCAGCCACAAGCCAGGTACACTGCATACCACATTAGTGTTAAATTATATTAAATGACTTAGGTTTCTGATAAATATTTTTTGGCCTTTTTAGGGTCAATAAATAACGAACACAGATAAGCCAGGCCAAAGCAGAAGGTAAACATTAGTTTGACTTAACAAAATTCAAGGGGAAAAATAGTTAATTCTTGTGCTTTTGGAGAATTTCAGTAACAATCAGTACTTAAAAACAGTAAGTTATTTCTTAGAAACAATGTTGTATTGGTCTTAAATATTGAAGAATAAATTAAGCTTCTTTATTTAAATATCTGTTTGTTAAAGTTAGTATCATAAAGTTAGTATCAAATCATTTTGAATTGCTCTTCAGATAGTCCTTGGAGAAAGAAAAGTGTGTTTCCATCAAGGAAATACTAATTTTTCCCTTTTGATTGTTTAGGGAATTTAAAATTGTTTAGGGAATTTAAAACTGCTTTTCTCCTTGTTGAGACATAGCAGGTGCCAAACATTTGATAAAGATATCCAGACATCAGTGAGTTTTCATATAAATCAGAAATTACAATTTCTCTTTCCAGGAAACAAATGGTCTTCCATTTCTTTGTAGTAAAGCAGGGTGATTGTTTCCTTAGTAAAATAAAGTTAAAAGGCAATATGATTAGTAGAATAAATGTGCATTTTTATAATAAAATGACTAATGAATATCTAATTTACTCAAACATTCTTAAATATTTCTGCAATACTTTTGTAGAAAAACAAACAAAAAAAAATTGGGAAAGAAAAAACAGACTGGCTATCAAATCTTCATCCCATCTGATGAGTACTTGTCAGAGTTATGAATGATGGAGAAGATGGTGTAGTAGGAAAAAACAGATAGATTTGTCAGAGTAGCAAAGCACAGAAACCAAAGTCTTCTAAAAACTGTTGCAAGAAATCTACATTCTGAAAAAATCATTTACATATTGAAAAAACATAATGTCAATTAATTAAATAAGTGTTTTCTTCATTATGTCCCCAAACACACTAAGAAAATGCTAGATTAAGCCTTGGGGAACAAATTTTATTATGAGCATGAAAAATGTTACAGTTCTAATGCAGTTTTTAAATGACAGCATAATATGTTATGGATCATTTGATTTTTTGTATGAAAACGCTATTCAGTGCCCAAAAAGGCATATGCTGCTAACGGCATGTATTGCAGTCCTTTCCTTATGACAGCTGGCAACTAGCAAATGCCAGTCAAAACACAAAATGTCAAGCAGAAATTTTTCTCAATAAATGTATTCGTTTAGATAATAGTACCTATGTAAACTTTGCAAAAATGTTTATATTATTTTTGCATGTATCACGCAAATGATTGACTACATTAACCCTTCAATAGTACACAAAAATATGCAAATAAAAAGCTTAGAAATATATACCTTCCTTTACAGGAATTGCTATTCTTTGCATTATAATTTTTAAGTGAACACAACTCGAACTTTTGTTGCCAAAATACTTAAGGTGACAGGACAATATTGCCTTTCTTTATTTACATAATAATACAAGAAAGCGTCATTTAAGAAAAGGTTATGACTTGCATAGATTATTCCTACCAATACTTTTGCTTTCTTTGAATGTAGTGAATGATGAGATGTTTAGTTTAATAACAGTTTGTACAGAAGTCACCATTTGTCTCCATCAGAAGTGACAAACTACTCATTTTGATTTGTTTCCTAGAAGGTAACTTGTCACGGCAAAATCCATTGTTTAGGAAATTACATTTTTCCCCCCTATAGTTTTCTAATTTTTTTTTTACTCATGAGCAACATTTCAATGTTCTCTTTTTTATTCTTCTACATTATAAGGTTCCCATATCATTTGGGGTCTGTATGTTTTTAAATGAGTATTATTAATTTTTAAAATTTATTAGGGATAGAACGAAATAGGAAATGTTTATTAAAAAAAAGAAAGGTCACCTTTATAGGAAAATTGCACATCAAATCACTTGATTGAAATTTTATGTGATTTTCAAAAAAGACAGAGAGAAAGACTGACTGCTAAAGAGCAAATGATGTAGAATGCCATCAGCTTAATTTAAATATTGTTTGTGTACATCTATACTTCACTTTCAGCTTCCTGGCTTATGCTGGGTAAAATTTTCTGAATTTGCTCCTGTTCAGAACTGAGCAATTGTTTCAGTGATATTTTTTATCTAGAGTCAATTAAAACTGATTAGCCTGTTTCACAGTCCACGAGAAATTTTTGTGATAGTCAAAGATATCTAAAGTAACTATAAACAAACTACAGTAATAAACTTAAATGAATGGTTGGGCTTCAAACCTTATCTGCAGAAATATTTTCCAAGATGAATACAATAATTAATAATAACATTAATAATTGCATAGGATAAGAAGTCAAATTTATACATTTAAAAGAGTAGAAAATTATATGGGAATACACAGCCATCATCAAATAGAGAAGTTAGCCTGGAGCACAATGAGCCAGACTCTCACATAGTTGTGGTGGATTAATCCCAGTAGGCAGCTAAGCCCCATACAGCCTCTCACTCACTCCTCCACAGCAGAATGGGACAGAGAATTGGAAGGGCAAAAGGGAGAAATACTTTTGTGTTGAGATAAAGACAGGTTAATAAGTAAAGTAAAGCAGCTTCTACAAGCAAAACAAAATAAGGAATTAATTTACTGCTTCTCAACATCAGCCATTACTCAGTAAACAAGAATTCTTTGTGTGTAGTAGTTACTTGAGAAGACAAACACCATAACCCCAAACATCCCACCTTTTTTCCTTCTTTTCCCTAGGTTTCACTGCTAAGCATGATGTCATATGATATGGAACATCCCTTTGGCCAGTTGGTGTCAACTGTCTCAGCTGTGTCCCCACCTAACTTCTTGCACACCTTTGATGCTCTGTAAGAACTGTTCAGCAATAGCTAAAAATTTGATGTGTTATCAGAACTTTTTTGGTCACAAATACAAAACACAAGACCATACAGGCTGCTATAAATAATATTATCTCTGTCCCAGATCTAGTATTCCAGTGAAAGGACTAGAGACAATGGACACAAAATAAAATACAGGAAATACATGAAACACAAGGAAAATTGTTGCAGAGATTGTGGAATTTCCATCCATTGAGATGTTCGAAACACCACTGGGTGACAACCTGTGCAACCTGTCCTAAGTGATCCTACATTGAGCAGAGAAATTGGACTAGCTGATCTTGAGAGGATCTTTCCTTCCTTAATTGCAGTATAGTTCTATGATTATACTGAGCAGTATCTAGTGCAAGAGAAGAATGAATAAAAGGCAGCTAAATAATTTTTAAAGGAAATTTTCAATATTTTATTTTAAAAATTAAAATCTGAATGTGAGATTTCTGAATAATATTTAAAGTGTTTTAAAAGTGTGTTTGCTATGAGACATGCCAGTAATAACTACAACGAGCTTAATTATACACAGGCTTTACTTCAATGCAGCACTAACTTTTAAAATTGGGCTGCTTAACTTGTGAAAGCAGGAAATTTTTCTCCAGAAAAAAGCAGCAAAGCTGCTGAAGGGTCTAGAGCACAAGTCTTATCCAAACCAACTTGGAGTGGATGTTTACCCTGGAGAAAAGAAGACTCAGGGGAGACCTCATTGATCTCTACAAATACCTGAAAGGAGGTTTGTAGTCAGCTGGGGGTCGGCCTCTTCTTTCAGTAACAAGTGACACGTGAGAGAAAATGACATTGTGTTGGGCCATGGGAGTTTAGGCTAGATACAAGGCAAAATTTATTCATGGCAAGGGTTATAAAGCATTGGAACAGACTCAGGGAAGTGGTTGAGTCACCATTCCTGAAAGTTTTCAGTGGATATGGCACTTGAGGACACACTACCACTTGGTTTAGTGTAGGACATGATGGTGGTCCTATGTTGCCTCTTGGACTTGGTGATTTTAATGATCTTTTCCAACCTTAAAAATTCTATTATTCTATGACTGAGTCTATGAACCCACTGATTAGAAACAAATTACTAATGCCTAAGGAAGGAATAAATGTGAAAGTATATTTCAGTGTGTAAATATAAAAAATATATTTAGAAGCCAGTCTATTTTGTGACAAAAAATCTTTTTTTCCTAACTATTATGAAGTTATTCTTTCAGAGTTTCAAGTGGCTGCAGTTTTCTTGGTTTTTTGTAAAACATAATTTACATACTAAAATTATTAGAAAAAATATAGCTGAAAGTTTCAAATTTTTCTATGTAAAAGGTGTGATGTGTAACGATTACCCCTTTTTGAGATAGAATGATGTAATTTTTGCCTGATACGAAATTATTTGCACCTGCTTGGTGTAGGTCAAATATCAGTCAATCCATGGAAAGTATAAAGTATTAAAACATCTTAAAACCACCAAATCCAACAAAACCAGCTAATAGTTGGTTCCCAATATAATAATGTCCTGATTTCAGCTGGGATAGAGTTAACTTCTCCTCAGTACCTGGTATACGGCTGTGTTTTGGATTTGGTATGAGAATAACATTGATAACATACTGATGTCTCGGTTCAAGGACATTTTTGTCTCATGCTCTGCCAGTGAGAAGGTGCAAAAAAACCCTGGAAGCCATAAAAGGTGACCTGAAATGGCCAGACCATAGGACAATGTCCACACCATAGGACATCATGCCCAGTATACAAACGGGGAGAGTTACCTGGAAGAGGGAATGATTGGTGGGTGGGGACAAGGTCTGGCATCAGTCAGCAGGTGGTGAGCAATTGTATTGTGCATCACTTGTTTTTCCTTGTGTTTCCTTGGATTTAATTTTTTTTTCCTTTTATTACCATCATTATTATTATATACTATTATTTTATGTTTGTTTCAATTATTAAACTGTTTTGTCTCAACCTACAACTTTTACTTTTGATTCTCCTCCCCATTCCACCATGGTAGAGGGGGTGAGCAGGCATCTGCATGGTGCTTTGTTTCTAGCTGGGCTTAAACCGTGACAAAGAGCTATCACAAATATTAACAAAGTATAAAGCAATATTCATACCTGAATCTTAGTTCACTCTTCCTCTGCGCTAGTGTATAAGGTTTGGTTCCCTTTAAAGATCTTTAAAAGTTTTTTTTTCTTTTTCTATTTTTGTTAATTTCCCTATTTCAATGTAGTACAAGGAAAGTCAGCTGAGGCAAAAATGATTGCAGACTTTTAAGAAATGAGTGAAATATGCAAGGAGGAAGAAAAAAAATTCTAATTTCTATTTTAACCTCTGTTGGATAAGTAACACCTAAAAAAAAAAATTCCTGCACATTGAATACCTCACCAATCCTAACTAAACAGTGACTTGAAAAGTAGAACTAGCTGCAGTTTAAATTTCAGAATTTGGTTTCTAACTATATACAATTTTAAAGAAGATTAATTATAAGGAAAAGAGAGAACGGGAATACTCCAAACTAGGAATGGGTATAGATTTATGGAAGCAGTTCATAAGAGCAAAGGCACAGGAAGATTCTACTGGCATACAGATGTCCAGTTGCCCAGTAGCCTTTACATTATCAGATGGTCCAAGTGAAAAACTGAGTTTCTTTAATTGTGTTTAAAGAACCTATTCATCTATATTTTAATAATATCAAGTTCTGAAGGTAGTAAAAAAAAATATTATCTTTAATGACATAATTAATTATGACACTCCAAAAGTGGTCTTCAAATGTTTTAATGAATTTACAGTACTGATCAAGGCAGTGAAAAATAAAGCCCAGAAAGCTCTTATCCCTGCATTGGTAAAGTTATTAGGCACTTACATTAATTTGATGCTCACACATTATAATTTAGAGAGCAAGGATCTCCCCCCAGTCATGTATGAAAAGACCCAACACATGAGCAAGTTTTGTAACAATCCAAAAGAAAGGGTGAACAGAATAAAACTTCTGATTGTATATGTGAAAAGGTCTCTGATGGTATATTGAAATGAAACCCTTAACAACTCTTTCATAAAAAGCTCACATTAAAAACATAATTAGGATATATTAAGACACAGAAACAAGGTAGCTTTGAAATAGAGAAGATGCATCTCTTAGGTAACACAAGTAAAAATAAAGGATTTGTAAGCCAGTCTTTCTCCTATCCAGTGTCTCTTTGTGTTGTGGGTCATTCATTCTGACTTGTTCACTATCAAGCAACTTTGAGTCACCATTGGGTTGGAAGTAACTTCACACAACTCTCACTAGGTTCCAGGAGAAATCTTTACAATAGTCTAAAGATCTGAATATTGAAAGACTATGTGCTCCATTCAAGTCACCTACATGGCTCTCTGTAACTATTTCTGTGCATTAGCAGTGTGAACTAACTTAATCATGAGCTAAAATACCCACCATACAGAAAGAAAGTACACCCCGATTATGCTGAAGCTTGCCCTTACTGTTCACTACATTCACAGTTGCCAAGTTCAGTCTTTTCCATGGAAATGTATTGGCGGAGCATTTTGATTTCTGGACATGTTACAGTTTCGTTGGATGCTGTGTCTTCTTACAGTATAAACATTTCACTAACTGAATATGCTCAGTAACTTTCAGGGAAAATCTCCTCCTGCATTATCATTCTTATAATACAGTGCACCATATATGTATATAAACTGCTATGACAAAACAAACTCAGCTTTCAGTTCTTACAGTAAACTGTCACAAACAAAACAGATTAACATCTCTCACAGAATGCCGGAGCATGCTTAACACAGCAACCCTGATAAAATAGAAATCACAACAGCCATAAGCACTGTCCCTCTGAAAATGTAGCTGAAGGAATGGAAAACATTCCTTTTATATTGAATCTGACCATTAGACTATGTTTTTCAGTAGTGAGTAGGGAACTTACATGCTAGGTCCCTGCAAACTAAGGATAACAAGGGGATTTGACTTGTGATATCACTTGTTAAGGTATCAGAAAAGTATTATAGCAAAGTTAGCATCACAGAGGAGATTACATTTGATTTGAACTGATCAGTCAATTTTGGAACATTAAGGGATCAAATCCCTAAAATGAGCACACGACATGAAACAGAAAACTCGGAAAGAGATCACAGAAATGGACCTGTGATGAAGCACTTCAAATTTCCCAAGCAGAGGTCATCGGGTCCAGAGAGAATCTAATGGAAAAGAAAAAATAATCTGATACAGAGAGCAGGACTGAGAATAGAGAGCAGAAGGATAAAGGCAAGGGAATTAAAAATCCTTCAGACCAAATACAAAACTCTTTGCACATTATGTTAATAAGTAGATTATCTGTAATACATAGAAAAGCTGTGAGAATGTAATTAATTAAATAATATTTATTGTAAGAAGCTCCAAAAAGCAACTGAATGTGATGGCATGTCATTTTAGTCATGTCATAAATGAAATTCTCTGATTGCTGAGTTAAACCTGGTTGATTCTTAGATGGCTTCCACATCCTTTAGTCTCATATGGTTTCACCACACAGTCTGACAGCACAGGGAGCTAGTCTGCAGCCACCTCCTTACTCTGTCCTGAACGGATTACTGCTCACAGAATGCTGTTTAAAATGGCGTGTTACTATGGTATTTCAGTCTTGTTTACCTGAAGGTAGGACTTTAAAAGCTTTGGCCCTAAAGCAAACATGACCAAAAGTTTCCTCCAAGTGTCTTTATAGGCAGATGTGCTGTGTTTTTTTCTATATCCTATTTCACCATATGAGAATTATTTGGGCATTTATCTATCGCTTACCCAGCCCATCACAGCTCGCACTATTAACACCTAGATAGATATGCAGTCAAAAGATCTTAGGAACTAGCCTGCTTGCCACTTCATCTCTCATAGAGGACAGCACAGCAGAATGTCTATAAAGTTTATAAAGGTGAACAATTTGTTGGAGAAGACCTTCATAAAAACAAATTGAGCAAAAGAAATAAACTTGAACTCCTGTGCACAAAACAATATATTGTCAGCAATACTGAAACCCCACAGATTAGTAAAGGTAAATAGGCAAATCTTGGGGACTGCAGTGATGTGCTTTTCTCCTTGCTAAAGAAATCTAGCCGCTTGAGAAAAGAATCTGAGCATATTACCATGTAAAATTTCACATGGACGAAAGGGCGAGTTAAAAAAACATGGAATTGAAAAGTCCAATCCTGAGACCGTAGAAGCAACACAAAGGCAACTTTATCCCTGATGGCTTCAAGCAGCAGATTCTTCCTCAAAAATGACCAAACATTTGGACATTCAGAAAAACTGAACGTGTATGTATTTANGACTGCAGTGATGTGCTTTTCTCCTTGCTAAAGAAATCTAGCCGCTTGAGAAAAGAATCTGAGCATATTACCATGTAAAATTTCACACGGACGAAAGGGTGAGTTAAAAAAAATGGAATTGAAAAGTCCAATCCTGAGACCGTAGAAGCAACACAAAGGCAACTTTATCCTTGATGGCTTCAAGCAGCAGATTCTTCCTCAAAAATGACCAAATATTTGGACATTCAGAAAAACTGAATGTGTATGTATTTATAAAAATATTTTTAAAAAAAATGTGCTATTTGTGGAGGCTGGTGAGCCTGTTAACAAGGGAGCCACAGCAGTCCCCGGGAGGGAAGAGCCCTGGGTGCCTTCCTGGGCTATGGAGACTGCAAAGGCCTCTCCCAGGTTGCTTTGCTCTATTTTGTGGATGTACCCCAGTTCTGCTTCCCCGGTTGGCCTGTTGACCTCCCCACCCCTTTTTACCTTACATGTCCCTGATCCAGAAGGTTCTCCCTTCCCCATTCTCCCATTGGCCCTTATTCCCTTTCCCCTCCCTCACCATTTTCCCATTGGCTCCTGTACCCTAGCCCTGCCTATGTACTGCCCCCATGCCCTNCCCTGGGTGCCTTCCTGGGCTATGGAGACTGCAAAGGCCTCTCCCAGGTTGCTTTGCTCTATTTTGTGGATGTACCCCAGTTCTGCTTCCCCGGTTGGCCTGTTGACCTCCCCACCCCTTTTTACCTTACATGTCCCTGATCCAGAAGGTTCTCCCTTCCCCATTCTCCCATTGGCCCTTATTCCCTTTCCCCTCCCTCACCATTTTCCCATTGGCTCCTGTACCCTAGCCCTGCCTATGTACTGCCCCCATGCCCTCAGTTCATTGGTCCCTGATGCTTCCTCCGCCCCCCATATATAAACCTGGACCCCTCCTTTGTTCTCTGTGTTCGTCCCTGGATCCCTTCATGTATTGCTGCAATAAAACCCCCCTGTGGAATACTATATGAAGATCCTTCCCGACTCTTTGCCGTCGACCTGTTACTCAAGCCAGCCACCGCAACAGCTATTGTCTTATGAAACAGAAAAAAAATATCTGTCATCAAAGGGGTGGGTGAAAAACGTAACTCTGTTCCTGAAAATGTGTCTTTATGGCCTGTTTTGAAATGAAAATGTGGAAAAACAGTAATTTTTTTGTCTCCTGTATATAGCATAAGCTACTGATATAAAGACGTGAACTGAGGAAAATCTCTGGCCAGCTCATTACTCTAGAATAATTAGAGAAGCACTTATTTTGCATAATTTAAAATAAGTGGTGTCATTTGCATTAATTTAGACTACAGAAGGCATATTCAAACTTAATTAGCATATATAAAGTATGCCATATTCCTTCAAAATCATTAAATCATGTAATGGTTTGGGCTGGAAGGGACCTTAAAGATCATGTTGTTCAAGCACCTCTCCCATGGGCAAGGACATATTCCAGTAGACCTGGTTGCTCAGAACCCTGTCCAATTTGGCAATGAACAACTCCAGGAACTGCACATCCAACAGTTCCCCTGGGCAATCTATTACAGTGCCTCTCCACTCTCACAGTAACAAACTTTTTCCTAATATCTTATCTAAACCTACTCTCAGCTTGAAGCATTCCCCCTTTTCTCGTCACTACATGCTTTTATAAAAAGTCCCTCTCCATCTTTCTTGTAGGCCCATTTCAGGTATGGGAAAGCCACAAATAGGTCATTCAGAAGCCTTCTCTTTTCCAGGCTGAACAAACCCTGTTTTCTAAGCCTCTCCTCTTAGGAGAGGTGACGCTCTAGGACACAAAACCAAGCACTTCAACTCGAATCCTTTTCACATCTCCGCCCGGGCCAGGAAAGAGACCTGGCTGTTCATTCTTTTCATATATATATGTTTCTAGGAATGACCATGGATTGGAGGATGAGGTTGCCACCTTTTCCATACCCATTAGTTAACAGAACAGTCCATCAAACATTCTCCACCCTGGAGAAAGGAATGAAAACAATAAAGTACAGTTAACAAAACATTACTACGTTTACAGAAAGTGTGTGAGAAACTTTATCAAAGAATGAACACATAGAAAGACTGCAGAAGTCAGGGCAACAGAGAAGTGCCCCATCCCTCCAATCATTTTTGTTTCCCTTCCCTGGACTCACTCCAACACATCTTTTTTGTGCTGAGAACCTCAGAACTGGACACGTCACTCCTGGTGGGGTGTCATCAGAGTGGAGCAGACGGGCAGCATACCCTCCCTCGACCTGCTGACCGCTCTGCTTTTGATGCAGCCCAGAATTGGGTTGGCTTTTGGGACTGCAAGTGCACATTACTGGCTCATACTCAGCCTCTCATCCACTAGCACCTCCAAGTCCCCCGCAGGGCTGCTCTTGATCTGGTCATCCTCAGCCTATACTGACACTGGGGATTGCTCTGACCCAGGTGCAGCACCTTGCAGTAAAAGTCAGTGGGCAATTACATTTCTCAGTAGTCACCATCCTTTAATTGTACATGTTGTCAGGTACAGGCAAGGCTGGCTGCTTCTCAAGGATCCTTCTTTCAAACATTATTATATATTTTCACTGATAATGCACAAAAAATGTGTAAAAGTTGAACACTGATGTGGGAAAGCAAATGTTTCATCACTACAGAAAAGTATTATTAGGGTACTACCTAAAGAACTGAGTAACAACAAAGATAAGTTAGTAGAAGTGGCAGTAAGTTTGACATTGATAAGGTAAAGAATCTGTTGAAAACAAAACAATAAAGTAGTAAAATGAAGTCTAAAATCATGTTGGAAACTAACTGGGGAACAGGAGAGGAGATGAGAAACAAACTATTTCTTTTAAAGAATTGTGTGGGTAAAAAAGCAAATGAGTGAAATGATCTGCAGTGAAATTTACCCTAAAAAAATAAGTTGTCTCTAAATGTCAGAGGAAGAAGGCCCAATAACAGTAGCAGGTGAAGCAAGACTAAACTGGGGATTGCTCGATTTTGAGCAGTAACTTTTCTTAATCTGCAAGAACAAGGAGGTCACAAAATCATTTACATTCCTACATCATTATTTTTTATGTATAAATAAGTGATACATAGGGCACAGATGCGTATATATTAGAATATTTGTCTGTAGCTCTTATTAAATATCTCCAAGATGGCAATTTTTCACATAACTGCTGATCATATTTTAATGATTTCATATCTTGCTGTGCATCTTACAATCAAAGTCTGATTTTTTTGGAAAACATAATATTTGGGTGTTTTTCCTATGAAGTTAGACATTTTCTATTACCTTAAGTTAGGTTTGGATCTTATGGTAATGCTGGTTTGCATCAGTTGTAATTAGAAGACTTATGCAATAAGTTACCGTGAATGCAAATCTATAAAAAGTTTTACATACAGATATAGAATTATAAATGTACAATTTGTAGTATGAAATAGTGTTTTTGATGAATTATACAATGCAAAAAATTCTTGCCTTTCGTTTCATCAGTCTGAAAAAGAGGAAATGTACTTTTCATGAGTCTGTATTGTCAATCTTATATATTTCCAGAGTCCTATAATGCTGGTGCTATTTTTTTT
>VZRO01003849.1:203119-220713 GCA_013397915.1 Daphoenositta chrysoptera | reverse complement strand
TTTTTTTTTTTTTAATGCTAAAACCAAATTTGGTTTTACCTTCCTCACAGAAATGAAACCACAGCATTAAATCAACTTTGGCCCTTTTCCAGGGCAGACTATTAGAATCTCCAGGTATTAATTCATAAGCTTGAGTGCCTCCAAAACACATTTTTCCATTTTAATTCAAAGTAGTTGCATAAAAGGTGTACCAGTTTTTGGAAACAAAAAGCTGTTTGGAACAGAAGAAAAACTCATTCAGTGTATCTGAATCCTATTCAGTTGTGTATGGTCACAATGTATGTTTCCTTTTTATCCTTCAATAAATGGTTATTCTGTAAGACATGGAAGAAAAGGAAAAAGGTTTAAGGATCTTTGTCAATTCTCCTGTGAATCAATATTGCTCTGTTTCTTGTATTATTTATCTACCCTTTATTTGGTTTCAACTCCCTAGACAGCAAGGTTGTGTGATAAACTGTAAAATATCTGGGTTATATTTCCTCTCCACCATCTCCTTCTTGTTATTAATAGTTTTGAAGATTTATAGGTAGAATATCTGTCAGAATGCAGTCAATGTTTGAGCTCCTGCATTAGTCAAAATTTACATTTTTGCATTGTGAGGCTGATACTGAATTGCTACAGGTCTTTAAAAACACTAAAATAAGGTAACTACTTATACAAATGAAGTGATGCAGTGTATTGCTTCTGCAAGCTATTTAACAGCTGGAAGCCTCATTTTTGAACCACTGTTACTGAAGACACGCATCTTATTTACTGTTAAAATTTTTTCATCTGAAAAAAAGGTTTAGATCTTTCTGCATTTACTTGACATGCCCCAAAGTTTTTAAATAAAAATATAAAAATATTTAATTGTGTAGGCTGACTTTTAGGAATTCCAACATCTAAAATATGGGGAAAAAAAAAAAAAAGAAAAAAGACATATTATTTTTACATCATGCTCAAGCATAGATTACTCTTTAAGTAGCATTATCTTGTTGAATTACATCATGTCATGTTGCTTTCACTTGATTTGCCCCATCTTTAGCTTCTCTACTGTTGGCATTTTTGCTAGTATGCACAGCAGTTCTTAAAATTCTGTGCCAAAATTCTAGTTGAATATGCAAATGAACTGTATGTCTGCCATAACATTTTCCTCTAGGGTACCTTTGAATGAAACAAGCCAAAAATATCTTGTTCATTTTTGCTAGGAAAAAAATGAAACCAAAAGGAAGAGTTTAAATGTGCATTTGCACTGCTTAAATAAAGAAAATAGAAGACATGCAGTCCAACACTTGCTTTTGGGTATACACCTTGGGAAAATATCTTTTAAACTCTGTAAAATGCCTGCTTTAGTTACTTTGCAATGCAGGGTTTGTTTTGATCTAAGGCGTGTAATAGTGACCATCATACATGCCATTCTTACTGTAATGATGTTAAATTTAGTTGGAATTTTTAATCAGTCTTTGGTATGTTATCTCCTTCTAATACTTTTCCTCTAGGGTTATGGTGTTATGACAGAGTAATATTTGCCAATTCTTGACAAAACAAGTCGTTAGAAGTACAGAGTTTGTTTCTTTAGTGTATTATATTCCCAAATATAAAACTAAACCAAGAAATGCAGTCATTTAATATTATTCTTGAGCATAGAGCAAACACACAGGATCTAATATCCAGTAGTATTTCTAGTTTTGTATCTTCCATATTTATTCTCGGAAGTATACAGCACTCACTTACTGAACTGCACAGTTAGTTGCTCCCTCTGTTTGTTCAAGACTGCCTGCAGGCTGACATAAAAAAGGTACCACAGTGAGAGAGAGGCTAGTGAGATGTTAGAGGAGTAAGAGATCCAGCAGACTGGGGAAAAGGAGGCAAAATAATTAATTTTGAAAAATAGACTCTTTCTCTAAGATAAGAAAATAAAGAATCTGTTTAACAAGTGAATGAAGCCATATCCTTTAAGGACAAAGTGCTATAATGTGACAGATACAGTGCAATAAAGTCCAAACAAGATATTTTTTATAGACTATTTCTGCATCAAGTCCTGCTCAATCTTTCAGCACAAACGAGGCAAGCAATCTATATGACAAGCAGCACCAGAGGTAAATGTAAATTGTCCAAGCTCTTGATGGAGAAACAGAAAGCTCTAGTACATTTTGCTCAGGAAAAAAATTCCCCAAAACGCCTAACATTTTCCTTGAACATTGTATGTCATTATTTATCTTCATTAAGAGCAGCCAGGTGTAGAAAGTTATGGGGGAACATGTATCCTCTGAGGAGCCCTGGCTGGCAAAGAATATGTGATGGGAGGTTGTAGACTAATTAACCTCTGTTGTACATTGTACACAGGAAGAAAATCATATTCATACAGAAGACCTTAAAAAGATAAAACAGCTGCAAAAAGAATATTGGAATGATGAGATAGGTTTCTAACTTGTCAGTGTATCACAGGGCATTCAGAGCATTTAGATAGACCTAAAAGGGCTTTTGAATGCAGATATTGGTTCCCTCTGCCCACACTCCATACTGACCTGAACTCCCAGAAGAACAGAGTAACTGCTGTATTATCACAACACAGAGTGCAAGCTACTGTACTTGTATCTCATCAGGGATTACTAGATTCATCTATGATAACATGCTGAGGAGAGCTATGCAGTTCTCCGTCCAGCAAGAGCAAAGCAGAATAAGCTTTATTTGCCTTTCAGAAAACCATGTGAACATACACAAAACAAATTTTAAAAAAAATAAATTGGTAAATCCCAAAAATTTGTGAAGGGATCTGAGCACTGTTTGAAATTTCCAGGTCAAATGATCCATACAGATTTCTTACCATGGTGACCTACTGTTAAGATTTGGCAACTACAGGTCACTGCTTTCATACAAAGTTCAAGCCTAATATCAAATATCTCAGCTCATTGGCTTTAAAATGAGCTGAATATATTAATAAAGATTTACTAGCTGGTTTTAGGACTTCTTCATAGGATTTTAAAATCATATCTGACTATTTCTCATCATTATTATAAATACTAGTATTAGCACCACATTCTTTACCTTCTTAATGTTTTAGAATATAGTTGAAAAGTTCTGTATATTTTTTGTGGGTACCTATCAGGTAGTTTTAAGGTTAAGAATGCTGGATTGTAGGCTTCAATGTTAGTTATTTGGATTACTCTTATTTCCTCCTTTATATTATTGGCAGGGTATAACAGGGAAGTGACTTTTTGATGTATTATTATAATTATTAAATAAGATTTGAACATTTACACATATGTACTATTTAATTAAATAACAAAAATAAAACCTGAGAGTAGAGGATTGATACTTTGTAGAAATTGAAGGTAAATGAATAGACTCAATAAAAGACAACACAGAGGAAAACGTTGCAAGGCTGGTTTTGTTAGTTCAAACAAGATTATAGTTTATCATCATTTAAGCAAAAAATATCAGATGAAACCAAGATAAATCAAAATTTCAGGAAAAAATCATAAAAAATTCTTTACTGAAAGGAAAGTGTTCAATCAAGGCATTTGCTATAATCATCCTGGCTCCTTCCCTGTTTTTATGCAACAGCTGAACTACCATTGTAATGACTGATTCTGTTATATGGAAGACAATAAGAAAGGATAGCATTTGTTTTATGCAAACTTCCTGTGCACATCCATGTACATGACATGCACAGATGAGCTGGACCACTCCCAACCTACCTTCATTCAAGAAGCTAATGATCTCCTTCTTAGCCAAAGTCTGTAAAAATAAAACTCCATGGACTAATGAACAGAGATGCTATGAGATGTCTGTGTTTGGCACATGTCCCCTAAATAGCTTTGTGTGTTCAATCTCCAGTGGCCTGAGGAATGTTCCTTGCATGCACAGATCAGCTCCTGCACAGAAAACTGTATTAATATGCAGAAACTGTGCCAAGGGGATGGCCCTTCTCCTTTATTAATTTAAACATTTTAATATTCTCTATATGCAAAACATAATTAGAATTAATGGACTTTAGCACTAATGCAGTGCCTGAAGCTAGCTAGAGCATCTATCTTGTGCATATGATAAACATGAATTTCGAATCCCTTACCACCAGCAAGGCTGGGAGCTCAGCTCAGTCTGCTGATGTAGTTTGTGTCCAGATAAAGATCATATCAACTGACAGACAGAGGGAATTATCATCCTTTTGATGAGATAAGCAATTGGTCCTCCAGGGAGGAAGTAAACCATGACTGAGTTGCACTGATTGTTAAACAAGATCTCATTATTAATCTATAAAGACAGTGTAGCTGGGCTACAGTAGCATATATCAGAGAATAAATGTCAGATTTTAGTCTGTTGTACCCAAACTGTTGATAGTTTCCTTGCAAAAAACCAAAAATTCCACACCTGAAAGAATAAAAAATAGAATTTACATTCTGTCTGTTATTTCACATTCACTTAAGAAACAAAAACTTATCAAGGAAGGTATCAGAATATTTGATTTGAAAGTAAGCATGAAAATATGTGGCAAACAGAAGCAGAAATTCAGGATGTGCTGGATATTAATTTTGAGAAATTACAGTTGCTATTACTAAAAAGCCAGAACAACTCATGCACTTTTTAAATTGTTTTTTCTGAACTGAAAACAACAGTAAATTATAAGAATTTGTTTTTGCCAGTAGCGCAGCCTGAGAGGGAATGAAAAATCTTGAGTCTCTCACGGTTATTTGCTGTCCCAAATGTGTTCTACTATGGGATTGGTGGGAAAAAAAAATCCACCAAAGCAAAGGTCTGAATTCAAGAGCTGTTCACAAACACCTTAACTTACCGTAAGTCTTCCTTTACTGATGTAAAGCAGGAAGCTTATCCCAACAGAGCTGCTCACTCATTCACCCTCAGTGGTATGGGGAAGAGTATTTTAAGGGTAAATGTGTGAAAACTCATGGGTTGAGATAAAGATAATTATGTACAGCAAAAGCTGTACACGCAAGCAAAACAAAGGAAGAATTCATTCACTGCTTCCCATCCCTAGGCAACTGTTTTGCCATTTGCAGAAAAGCATATCTCCATCGTGCATAACAGTTGCTTGGAAAGACAGGTGCTCTAATTCCAAAAGACTTTATTCAACAGTCCTCCTTCCTCTTTCTTTCCCTGAGGTTTTATTGCTGGTCATGACTTCATATAATACAGAATATCTCTTTAGTCAGTTGGGTCAGCTCTGCTGACTGTGTCCCTTCCCAACATCTTGTACACTCCCAATCTACCCACTGGCTGGGTACTGTGACGGAGAGAGATCGGCTTGGCGTTGTGCACTCACTGCTCAGGAAGAGCTAAAATAGTTGTGTGTTATCAACACTGTTTTGGTGACAAATCCAAATAATAACACCATATCAGCTGCTATGAATAAAATTAACTCTATCCCAGCCAAATGCAGTAATCATCATTTTTGTTATGACCTGCCTTAAGAGACTTGGCCTCTGTTTCTTGTGATGTTATCATACATATTTGTGCAAACTGCTGGTGTTTATTACCATTTCCCCTGTCTGACGTGGTATTTGGAGGACAACTGTGCAAAATACTTTTTGCATATGAATGCTTTTATCTCTTTATTGTAGTAATATGCTTGGCAATGCATGAATTACATTCTTTCTCTGTAGGTGTCTTCAAAAACATACTATTTCTTTCTATAATTAAGGTTTTGGCAGTCCAGTGACTGATCTTTCGGTATGTCCTTGTCCTCAAGTCTTTAAGGAGCGCAGTCATGTGTTGCCCTGTCTCTTGCAGTTTTCTATGTGTTGATTCTTTGATAAAGTTTCTCACACACTTTCTGTAAACATAGCAATGTTTTAGTTAACTGTAACTTTAGTTTACATTCTTTTCTCCTGGGTGGAGAATGTGTGATGGACTATTCTGTGAACCTGTAAAGATGGAGGAGGTGGTAACACTGACCTCCAATCCACGGTTATTCCTAGAAACATATAAATATGTAAAGAATAAACAACCAGGCCCTCTGTTCCTTCTGGCCTGCGACCTGTAAAGAACTTGGTTTCAGAGTGCTTCTTTGTGGCCTAGATCCACAGTCATGAATTTATTTTAGGCCAATATTAAACACCTACGTTGATACTTCCATAACTAAATGCAAGCTAGAAATGTGCTCAGTGATTTTAAGTAAAACCAGTATTTTTTCTCTAAATCGTTGGGGTAGTGAAATACGAATTCTCACAAATTGTAGGAAACACATTTTGCTTAAACTTTTTAAAAAGCTCTCAGCCAGCCCAGACAGATATGTAGAGAAGCATGAGGAAACGCTAATGTGGAGCATTAGTTTATGTGTACCTGATAAGCCTGATACACTACACAGAAAATGAGGTGAGTGAAAAGGATTTATCAATAAGGTAGAATTTCTGTTCTGGTCGTGGTTCATGGTAGGAACTTGATGTTTGTCTCTGTGAGAGGTATTAAAGAATGCAGTCACATGTCTCAAAGCACTCTCAAAGCCACAGAATGAATTTCCCATAAGATAAGCCACGAGACAAATCTCCACTGAATAAGCACAGACAGCAACAATAGCAAGATGTGATTTCCAGGTGTGGTGAGGCACATCTGGGTCACTTATCCAGACTAAACTGTTGGAAAGGAAGCAAGTGCTTATACACATGCCAGCCCAAGCTGTGGGAATGGCATCTATGCCCATGGATACCCTCTGGGTATCTCCAGAAAAATTAGTCTAGGATCCCCACCATTGAGAAGACCACGGGGAAGAAGACCACCGGGACTCTGTGGGATCCATGTGTGGGTGATATCTTTCTAGTTAATCTTTCTCTTACTCTCTAATTCTTCCCCCTGTCCATCTTCTATTTCTTTCTATCTCTCTCCCTCTGATTTTCTGTTAAATAAAATCTGTACTATTGACTTCGGTATATGGTGTCTTTTAATCAAATCTTAAGAGTCTTCAGCTCACACTGTTAAAAAAAGTATAATGATGGTCCCTGTAAAAAACAAGAACTCCAAACTTGAATAAGAAGCCAGGATCCCTGCTGCAAAAACTGTTTACTCTTTCTTCTCATTAAAGAAACCTGTAGATCTGCTGTAGTTGTGCTGCTATTGTCAATTCTAGAATTACAGCTTTCTCACGTATCCATCTCTATTTGATGCATGATAATAACCCTGTGAATTAAAAATATGACAGAATAACAATTATACCTGTGTTGTGAATGAGTGGCCTGACTATTAAAAGAAACGCTGTCAAAGATTAAAAGCAGGGTTTAATATGAATTTGTGAAAATGCAACTTTACAGAATTTGATGGCAAGGTTCACTCTATTGCTTAACACACAGGTTAAAACATAAAAAAGAATATAGAACTAGAAGAAATTTGGAATCATATACACAGAAACCAGGAATGCCAAAGAGGGCAAGAGTGCAAAGGCTAAGGATGCAAGATAAGGGTGCAAAAGGGTTTAGAAGCACTCAATCACTGAATATTTTAAGATTTACAAAGTGATTCAATAAGGTTTACTAAAATTTTAACAACTTAACTATAGATTTGATATATTTCATATCATATATTTCATACCATAATAAATTCACACACACGAGTAAAAGAATGTCTACACCTATTTCTATGTGTGTAAGGGTACCTATTAAAAATTCCCCTTTAAGTCCAGTGAAATACACAAAATCCCTCTGTGTTTCCCAACAGACAAAGGCTGCATCTTGAGGAATGCAGAGATGTGGGAGAGGGTGTGTCAGCCTAGGCTTCATCATCAGTGACAGTTCTTCAAGTATCTCAAACCTGAGGTTTTGAGAACTCTGATGTGTACAGCTCATAGGGAGGTGCTGGCGCAGCCTGCTGCAATCCAGGTGAGCTCCAAGGGCCTCGCTCAGGACCACTGTTTATAGGGTCACAAGATGATTGACTTTGATCATCATTAAGTTTCCATCCTGGCCATAAGCCAAGTCGATTACTACTGGGCTTTTTTACCCAAAGTGCAGTAACCATGGTACTGTTTCACTAGGGTTGCAATTCAGAGGTACAGCTTCACATGGGCTACCGTTCAGGTAAATGGTTTACCACGGCTGCTAAGGATGATTGCTTATCCTTTTTTTCCACCTTGAATGAGCAGCTGACGTTTCTGAATGTTGTCAGCTCTACCATTCAAGGGCTCCTAGTACGATCAGGGAGTTCCTCACAGCTGGAGTGGTACAGTCAAGGGACACTTCACCTCTCGGACAGTTCAATCAAGATTTACCAGAAACTTCTGAGATAAGGGCCAAAGATCTCACGATAGGAGAGTGGGGGGCAGAGTGGGCTGCAGCCCTCCAGTGTGTAAGTCAGAAAGAAAGAATGAAAAGAAAAGAAAAGACAAACTGATACAAAAGTAATAAGAAATGTTGTCTTAGAGATATTGGAAGCATGGCAAGACTTTACACAAGTATCAGATTGAAAATCATCTAGCAATATCTGATATAGTACATGTTAGTATTAATTCCTCAGTCATGCAGTCAGTCAGGGGGGGCTGTCCAAGAGTTTTTTCCTTCCTTTTCTACTAAACTCATTTTTACTGGTAGCCCATCACTGTGTGCCCAAATAGAAGAGGTAACAGTTTGTGTTCTTGCCAATTGGAAACTTTGATCTGCTTTCCTATTTCTCCGGGTCTTTCGGTAATATTTTCAACGACAATTCATTTTTTAGCATTGCTCAGGCTTGTGCTCATTCTCACAGGATTAAATCTTTCCCAAAACATCTGTTCCCAGAAAGAACAGTCTACAGTAAACTTGGATATTTGCCAGTTTTCCAGAAAGTTATCTGTTGTGCTGTCTAAAATATTATATTTCCCAATTGACTAAGTGAAAAAACCTCATTACTCAGTAAAATAATTTTGTGGATAATTAGTAACTCTCCCATTTCCTATAACTCATTTTTCTCCTTGCATTGTTAATGTTGCCAGCTATAACATCTACTGCAATAGATTATAATCTTGAGGACAGATTTTGGATCTGATTTAAATTTTCTGTACCCTGATGATTAAGTGAACCCTTTTACAAGACTGATTATTTTTCAGGTAGAAATACAAATGTGCTTGTAATAGCAAGTGGCATATTCCTGGATCTTTCCCTGTTTCAAGTTCAATTCTTTTCAATAGCTACACTCAGCTTTAAACCTTGAAATGTGTTTCCCCAGAGCATCAATTCAGGTCCAATTTTAGCGCTGATGACAGTTCTTGCTCTCAACCATGACCACTCAACACTAAGTTGCACCAGCTTTGAAACCAGTCCGATTTGGGTTTATTCCATGGCCACAACACTGTCTGTATATCATCAACTGTTCTCTTTTCCTATGCTACCTATGACAGTGAAGGAAAGGCCAACAGCTTCCTTCCCAAAATTAAGATCGTAATCTATGCTTCCAGCAGGAACGTTTGAATTTAGTCACATGGCACCATCACCCATCTTAAATGAATTCCCATTTAGAACATCAGAAATACAAATTCTGTGACTTTGCCATGTCTGACTGTGAGATAACTTCAATTGTTGAAGTTTTGACTAGGAAGAAAAACTGAGATACAGACAAGGAACTGCAACAGTAGGTGGCTCTGTATTGTTTTGTCTGGAAAACAATCTTTTTATATATGTGGGGGTTTTTTGTTCACTTTGAAATTCAGAGATCTTAAGCCTTTATTTTTTATTTTTACTTTGCATTACAGACCACTAAATTCCAAAAGCCTACCTAAATAATTACCTTCTACAATTATTAATCTAGTGAATAGATCTTCTCAATAATAATTGTCACATAGATTTCGGTGTCAAATTATGAGTTTCATTCCTGGTCTCATATAGAGCTGTCTAACTCTCTGCACATTCAGATATATTTCAATGCAGTAACTGTTTTGGATATCTCCTCTACTGCTCGTCTTTATTTCTTGAGGTACTATCTGCCATGGAGACAGGAAAGATCTTCTGCACAGTTTAATTCTTATCTCCTTTGATCCTGTAAGCCTGCATGATCCCCAGTGCACGTCTGTCAACCACTAAATCTGAATCTAGCATCCCATCTTTTCCATTGAATGAAAGGCTATTTCACTAACTGAAGATTTGCACAGTACTCAGTATCACTTTTTGGTTTTAATTAGACTTTGATAATAAATTAAAGAAGAAGAAAGCAGATTGATAGCTGCAAAAATATCCACTCTGATGGTACCATTCCAGCTATGAAATTGAAGATTTTGAAATTCATGAAAAAGTAATAACTTTCCAGCTTTTCTCATGAGCTCTGTAATTGGTTAATAATTCTGCTGCTTTATTAACACTAACTTGCAGTCTAGTATTTTGTTTAGGCACTTCAGACACAAAAAAGGGTCTCATACTTTTCATTAGCAGGGAACACTTCCAAATTGCCACCCCACTTTCAGCAAATAGACCTATTTTGTTCTGAATAAACCTGTGATGCAAATGAAATTGTATCCTAGTGATACATTTCCTGAAAAGACAAACTTAATAAAGTAGTTACTATTAACAAGGATATTCAAAATGCTGAAATGCTCAATGGATATGAGCTCTAATATTTTCTGTTGTTGTAGGCAGACAAAACTCTGCCCCTTAAACTCGAAAGCACTATTTCCTTAAGCTGTTCAAAACTCATTTTTGCCAGCAGTGTCTACATGTCCTTAGAATATTAGGAACAAATGATAGGCTTTTAAAGAAGTGATATTAAACAATTAAAATTCAAGGTGTTGTAGGAGATATTGTAAGATGAGCCATACTTGGGTGGCCATACAGTAGATGGCCATACTTGGAGAGCCTTTAATGATGAGTTCCAATTTTTTTGCTATGGCTTTGAATCCTTGAAATTATTTATTTTAAATAGGGATAACTGGTCTTTAGAAAACTTATTTACTTCTGCTCATTTCGAAGGTCAAAAACCAGGATGATAGACAATAATAAAATATAAGGTTTTTTTTTCCTTAGCATTGAAGATCACTATTGTTTTTAACAATGGCACTTCAGCCTTGGTCCATAATGACTGTGAATCATTATAATCAATACAGACTAAAAAAAAATTAATGGTTTTGAGCAACAAAATAGAATTGGCTATATGGTTTTAGAAGCATGAAAAATATTCTGTTGAAACTTATTTTCTTTTATTCAAAACAGTTGAATTTCATATTTCTTACCTTTATAGCATGCTTCCTTAATTCTTTATGTGTATATTTTTATTTAAATAGTATAGACATTGTCTCTTCCAAAAGAGCATCATAAAGTAGTATTTTCCATTTTCCCCCATTTCTTGTTTCCTCTGTCTATTGAATTCTTCCCAAAAACTACAGCACACGACATTCATTGTTTCACAGACCATTTATCCTTTTTTTACAGTTGTTACATCCCCATTTTCCACTTTTTCTCAAAGGTATACAGGAGGGACTAGAGATCTTCTAATTGTAAATATATTATGTCCTCTTAATAAGTCTGAAATTAATTGTACATGTTGGTTTTTCAAAGGAATCTGAGGAAAACAAATTTCTCTCAGTTCAACTAATTAAACAATAATAATTTTGGAGCTTCTTTTTTACATACAATAAACACGTGAGCCTCTATACAAACTAGATCATATGTGCACCTATAGTTAAAATATTACATAAATATATATGGATTTATTTAGGTAAGCATAGTTGTTAAGAAACAATAATAAGGTTTATTCAGAGAAGGTTTTTTCATATTATCTAAAATCTGGTTATAAACATGATGAAAATATATATATCCATGTCTTCAGGTTCAAAACACTGAAAAGAAAGAATAATTTAAAAAATAACTAGAGAACTTTTTCAAGTACAGAACATGAGTAATGTAATCAATATTGTTTAACATATCTAATTGGGAACTTCTTTTTTGATTTCATATATTTCTTACACAAAAATATTAAAAAACATCCCACACTCATTTTGTAATTATGGAAAAAGGCACTGACTACAGAAAAGTCTTTCCAAGACTTCCTACAGACACAGGCTCTCAGGTGTTGGGGGTTTATTAATGGCGTTAAGGAATTTAAATAAAAAGGAAAAACAAAGTGAACCCAATAGATAATATCTGGTCAAATTTTATGGTTTTTTTCAAAATTATAGGAAGAATATTAATGCATATGTTAGAGCCACAATTTCACATGAATAATTTGTATGGTGTATAGGATTGTTAAATTGGAATCATATTAACATAATATAGAATTTTCTTTAATAATGTTCCTCCATGTTACAATAGGGACTTAGAGAATGAGGTAGAAAAATTATTGTCAGAAACATTTTTTATGCCATTATAACCCAACCCTCTCCTGCCCCCCATCCCCATTCATTTCTTTGTGTAAGTTGTCACTTATGAAACAACTGCTTTTCCATAGTTTGTATGTGTTTATTTCAGTTTTGTCTTTTTTTAAAAATCTGTTCTGTTTTACTTTTTCATAATATATGCTCTGTATAAGATCCAAGCAATTATTAAATGACAATCAGTCTCAGTAAACATTGCAATACTTCTTTTAAAAATCTATTTGAAATATTTAGAAGAAACTTTTGTTCCTCTAATTGTTTACAACAACTCCATATATATTACTCATTTTTTTAGAAAGGACTATGATGTTGCCCTGTCTCCTGAAGTTTTCGATGTGTTCATTCTTTGATAAAGTTTCTCACACACTTTCTATAAACATAGCAATGTTTTAGTTAACTGTAACCTTTGCTTACATTCTTTCTCCTGGGTGGAGAATGTTTGATGGACTGTTCTGTTAACTAATGAAGATGGAGGAGGTGGTAACCTCGTCCTCCAATCCATGGTTATTCCTAGAAACATATAAATATGCAAAGAATAAACAGTCAGGCCCTCTTTTCCTTCTGGCCTGCAACCTGGAAAGAACTCAGTTTAAGAGTGCTTCTTTCGTGTCCTAGAGCATCACTAGGATGGAGCTGTAAAAACTGGAATCTTTCTCTGAGTGGCAGATTATACAATTCCAATGAATGTTTCTCTTATTTTTGGATGTCAACACCAACACATGAAATTATAGTATTTTAAGGAAGTTTCTTTCTGTTTACTTGGAAGGCAGGTTATCCAATGACTTTTTAACTTTGAAGGAGAATGCTGCTGATCTTACAGACACTGTCAGCTGATGGCAATATAAACTTTTTAGGTTATTATGTTGCAATAACCAAAATAGCTCTTTAATAATTACATTCTTTTTCTCATAAGAAAGCTTTTCATCCATCCAAAGATTGGCTAGTGGTTTTTTCCTCCTCCTTCTCCTTGATGAAGCCCCTTTAGTAGCTGAAGAAAATGTGTTTAAGTTTCAATTATTAGATGTAAACTTGCCTAGTAAAAATTCCCAAGTGCTTACAGTACATCTTCCCAGGTAATAAAATTTCATTTTGCCTTTTCAACTGATTCTAGCCCTTATACTTCAAAACTTCTTAATAGTCAAATCAAATATTTTAATAAATCACTATTGAAATTTCACATCTATCATAGGACAGATGAGAAAATATATTCACAGGATGATGTATTTTTACATACCAAACTTTCATGCGTCTTTCTTCGTCCATTCCTTCTCCTATACATATAGAAGCAATGACAAATAATAGCATTTCTACATCAGCCAATTATTGCTTTTCTCTGAAAATATTTTTATGGTAGTCTACTAGATTTCTTCAGTAAAAGAGGGATGACAAGAATAATTAATTTGGTTTTATTGCATTTTTTTAATCTGTGAAACAATTACTTGAAGCATCTGGTATACCATATTACCAATTAATAGCTGTTTTTACATTCTACATTTAAGTCTTGGGTGTTTACAAAAATAAGCTAATATAATATGAACATAGGAAAAGAAGAAAAAAAATTAGGATGCTAATGACATAGGATCTTGATGGCATAATCTAAAATGGAGGAAATAGTAATTTTTGAAAATACTACCAAACTTATGTGACATTGCCAATAGTATTTCAGAAGTGTTTGTATCCATTGCATTTGATACAGAAGAATGCTTTGAAGTGTGAAGCTGTTCTTTTTAATATATTGCTTCAGTGTATTGGTTTTGAATGTGGCAGGGCCTTCTGAAGTAATTTTAAAGATACCAAATGGGGGAATAAGCAGGGAACTCTATATCTGCCTAAATAGGTCAAATGAGAAAAGGAACAGATGAAGGAGTATGATATAATTTCTAAAATGATCTCTGTAGTTGTTTGAAATATCAGGTTTTCTCTGCACATTTAAGGACACACTGACAAATACTGCCCTGACTCCCCTCTCTTTCAATGCAAAGACATGAATAAAATTACAAAGTATAAAAAAGTAGATGGAATTTTTTGGAAATTTTGTCTTTTCATTCTGCCACCTTTTTTTTTTCCTTACCCCAAACCCTCAGTGGCTATATTTGAGCATAATAACACTTGAATAACACTGAAAGGGCATACTTTAAACTAAGGTGCAATTTATAGTACATTTTAGAGAACAGCTACTGAGACCTGGGCACAGTTCCAGTGCTGACAGTACAGTGCAATTGAAAGACACTGAACTGTCACAGATGTTGTTTCTTTTCTAGTACTGATTATCAGAAGATCTTCTAAATTCCAGAGAACTTCTTGAAGTGAGGTGTCCTAATAAAATTCTCTTTTTTAATACAACAGATTGTACTGTTTCAAGATATGTCTGAGCTATTGTTGAGTATTTAATGACTTTAACATTCGGCAGTATATTTGCATCAAACCTGCATCTAATTAGTTGCTTTGTGAAGCTTGAAGTTTCTTTATGATTACAGTAAAACAAAACTTAACCTATTATAGATAACTTTCTGTAAAATATCTTAATCTTTCATAGTCAGGCATTTTTCATGGCAGTATGAATCTGTGTTTATTTCATTATGTATGCAAAACTACATATCAGTTAAGAAAAAAAAACAGGATAAAAATAAATCATTTATTTGATGGATGTCAGTGTCGGCCATGTAGACCGAAATAAACCCAAAATAAAAAGTTCTAAAAGCAAGTATCAAAACTGACAGGAATCATCATAAGTTTCCTTTTCTCTTTACTGTACATTGGATGTTTTACTGCATATGATAAACTTAACACTTTCTTAATAACTGCAGAAAAACTTGCATAGACATTAAGAGTAATTTATATATGATTCACTGAATTGATGCTATTAATATTCATTACTATTTAGACAAAACTATCATTCATTGATAATTTCAACTGTCTCAAATATGTTTAGTTTAAGAGTGCTTCTGTTCAAAAAAATCACAATCTTCCATAATTTGGAATTAATTTTCCAGCATATAAAAGTCTTATTGTCCCAGCGGCTCTGTGCTGTGATAAACTGTTGAAGGAAGATTATTACCTGTACTGAGTCAGAGCCACAGCACCAGTGCCTTGGCCAAAACCAGAACCCAGGGAGATGGAGTTTGCCCTGGCATCAACATCCCCACAAGGTGCCGAGGAGGTCCTCTCAAGGCCACCAGCAGGATAGGGCTGCCCTTCACCATGCTAGCACAAAGCACTCCCCCAGCTCAGACAGCCAAACTATCGGGGGTATACACTTCAGAACTTTTCAGTAAGGTTGAGGGGGTTCATCCTGCACGTTTCCTATTCTGTTCTGTTCTGTTCTGTTCCATTCCGTTCCGTTCCATTCCATTCTACTGTAAAACTTCACCGGTCATTTCCTCACATCCTATCACTTGTTACTTGGGAAAGCAGACTGACATCCGCCTCACACCAAGCTCCTTTCAGGTAGTCATAGAGAGTGGTAAGGTCTTATCTCAGCCTCCTTTATGCTCCTCTACAGCCTTCACCAGCTTCCTTGCTCTTTTTTGGACACTTCCACATATATTTATATGTATATTTTTGAACATGGATTACCTCATTTGTTTCCTCCCTTGAATCATTCATATACTTCAGAATTCTATGATCAAATTGAATTATGTAATGGGAATACATTAAAGCATTATATCAGTTAAATTTTAAAATGATTTCACATTTTTATGTTCCTCAAGGCAAATTTTTTTCCATTTATTGTACAATCATAGAATGGTTTGGGTTCAAAAAGAAATTTTAAAGATCATCTAGTCCAAGCCTACTGCCATGAAAGGTACTAGATCAAGTTACTCAACGTCCAGTATGGCCCTGAACACTTCCAGGGGTGGATCATCCATGACTTCTCTGGGCAGCCTGTTCCAATGTCTCACCGCAATCGTTGTAAAAAACGTCTTCCTTATATTTAATCTAAACCTATCCTCTTCAAGTGTAACACCATTACCTTTTGTTCTGTCACTAGGAGCTCTTGTTATAAGTATCTTTCTAATAAGCACCCTTTAAAGATTGAAAGACACAATAAGATCTGTCTCCTCTAGCTGATGCAACCCCAACTGTCTCAACATTTATTCACAGCACACATTTCCATCCCTCTGATCATTTTTATGGCCTTCCTCTGAACCTGCTCAAGCAGTTCCATGTTTTTCCTCTACTGAGGAATCCAGAGCAGGATGTAGTAACCCATGCTGGGTTTCACTAGAGCAGAGCAAAGAAGGAGAATCACAGAATCACAGAATCGTTAGGATAAGAAGGGACCTCTAGAGATCATCCGGTTCAACACCCCTGTAAAGGCATGGTCACGTAGAGAAAGTTACATGTCCAGGTGGGTTTGGAATATTTCCAGACAGGGAGACTCAATGGCCTCCCTGGGCAGCCTGTTCAAGTGTTCTGCAACCTTTAAAGTAAAGTAGTTCTTCCTCATGTTAAGATGGAACTTCTCTTTTGGTTTATGACCATTGCTCTGTTGCTGGGCACCACTGAAAGCAGTCTGACACTATCCTCTGGCACCTGCCTTTGAGATATTTGTATGTATTGATGAGGTCCTCTCTCAGTCTTCTCTTCTCTAGGCTAAGCAGGCCCAGTTCCTGCAGTCTCTCCTCATAGGAGAGATGCTCCAGACCCCTCATCATCTTTGTGGCCTCTGCTAGACCGTCTCCAGTAGCAAATGGTCTTTCCTGGACTGTGGAGACCAGAATTGAACACAATACTCCAGATGTAGCCTGTAGGGCAGAGTAGAGGGTGAGGATCATCTCCCTAGGCCTGCTGGCCACACTCCCCATGATGCACCCCAGGATATTTTTGGCTCTCCTGGCTGCAGTAGCATTGCCAGCTCATGGTCAACTTGTCACCCACCAAGACTCTTGGGTTCTTCTCTGCAGAGCTGCTCTTTAGTAGGTCATCCCCTAACCTGTGCTGGTACTTGAGGTCATTCATCTCCAGGTTCAGGACCCTACGCTTGCTTGAGTTGAAGTTCATTAGGTTTCTCTCCACCCAACTCTCCAGCCTTTCAAGGTCCTGCTGAACAGCAGTACAGCCTTCAGGTGTATCAGCTACTCCCCCCAGTTTTGAATCGTCAGCAAACTTGCTTAGGCTACCCTCTATCTCTTAGTCCAGGCTGCTGATAAACAAGCTGAATAGGACTGGACACAGTTCTGATCCCTGGGGAACACCACAGGCTATAGGCCTCCAATTCTATTCCACTGATAAAAACCCTCTGAGCCCCACCATTCATCAAGTTCTTGATCCATCTCACTTTCTATTCATCTAACCCACAGTTCCTGAGCTTACCTATGAGGATGTTATGGGA
>VZRO01003849.1:183237-202864 GCA_013397915.1 Daphoenositta chrysoptera | reverse complement strand
ATCAAATTGAATTATGTAATGGGAATACATTAAAGCATTATATCAGTTAAATTTTAAAATGATTTCACATTTTTATGTTCCTCAAGGCAAATTTTTTTCCATTTATTGTACAATCATAGAATGGTTTGGGTTCAAAAAGAAATTTTAAAGATCATCTAGTCCAAGCCTACTGCCGTGAAAGGTACTAGATCAAGTTACTCAACGTCCAGTATGGCCCTGAACACTTCCAGGGGTGGATCATCCACGACTTCTCTGGGCAGCCTGTTCCAATGTCTCACCGCAATCGTTGTAAAAAACGTCTTCCTTATATTTAATCTAAACCTATCCTCTTCAAGTGTAACACCATTACCTTCTGTTCTGCCACTAGGAGCTCTTATTATAAGTCTCTATCTTTCTAATAAGCACCCTTTAAAGATTGAAAGACACAATAAGATCTGCTTCCTCTAGCTGATGCAACCCCAACTGTCTCAACATTTATTCACAGCACACATTTCCATCCCTCTGATCATTTTTATGGCCTTCCTCTGAACCTGCTCAAGCAGTTCCATGTTTTTCCTCTACTGAGGAATCCAGAGCAGGATGTAGTAACCCATGCTGGGTTTCACTAGAGCAGAGCAAAGAAGGAGAATCACAGAATCACAGAATCGTTAGGATAAGAAGGGACCTCTAGAGATCATCCGGTTCAACACCCCTGTCAAGGCATGGTCACGTAGAGAAAGTTACATGTCCAGGTGGGTTTGGAATATTTCCAGACAGGGAGACTCAATGGCCTCCCTGGGCAGCCTGTTCAAGTGTTCTGCAACCTTTAAAGTAAAGTAGTTCTTCCTCATGTTAAGATGGAACTTCTCTTTTGGTTTATGACCATTGCTCTGTTGCTGGGCACCACTGAAAGCAGTCTGACACTATCCTCTGGCACCTGCCTTTGAGATATTTGTATGTATTGATGAGGTCCTCTCTCAGTCTTCTCTTCTCTAGGCTAAGCAGGCCCAGTTCCTGCAGTCTCTCCTCATAGGAGAGATGCTCCAGACCCCTCATCATCTTTGTGGCCTCTGCTGGACCGTCTCCAGTAGCAAATGGTCTTTCCTGGACTGTGGAGACCAGAATTGAACACAATACTCCAGATGTAGCCTGTAGGGCAGAGTAGAGGGTGAGGATCATCTCCCTAGGCCTGCTGGCCACACTCCCCATGATGCACCCCAGGATATTTTTGGCTCTCCTGGCTGCAGTAGCATTGCCAGCTCATGGTCAACTTGTCACCCACCAAGACTCTTGGGTTCTTCTCTGCAGAGCTGCTCTTTAGTAGGTCATCCCCTAACCTGTGCTGGTACTTGAGGTCATTCATCTCCAGGTTCAGGACCCTACGCTTGCTTGAGTTGAAGTTCATTAGGTTTCTCTCCACCCAACTCTCCAGCCTTTCAAGGTCCTGCTGAACAGCAGTACAGCCTTCAGGTGTATCAGCTACTCCCCCCAGTTTTGAATCGTCAGCAAACTTGCTTAGGCTACCCTCTATCTCTTAGTCCAGGCTGCTGATAAACAAGCTGAATAGGACTGGACACAGTTCTGATCCCTGGGGAACACCACAGGCTATAGGCCTCCAATTCTATTCCACTGATAAAAACCCTCTGAGCCCCACCATTCATCAAGTTCTTGATCCATCTCATCCATTTCTATTCATCTAACCCACAGTTCCTGAGCTTACCTATGAGGATGTTATGGGAGAGAGAGACAAAAGCCTTGCTGAAATCAAGGTAGATGACATCCACTGCTCTCCCCTCATCAGCCCATTCCATCATAAAAGGATATCGCATTCGTCAGGCAAGACTTCCCCTTGGTAAATCCATGCTGACTACTCCCAATTACATTGTTTTCTTTTACATGCTTGGTACTGACCCCCAGAATGATCTCTTCCACCCCCTTTCCAGGGATGGAGGTGAGACTGGCTGGCCAGGAGTTTCCTAGGCTCTCCTCTTTTCCTTTTGTGAAGATGGGAATGAAATTGGCTTTCCTCCAGTCATCGAGCACTTCTCATTATGTTCTCCATTATTTTTCAAAGATGAAGGAGAGTGACTTAGCAACATCCACCAGCTCCCTTGGACCTGTGAGTACATCCCATCAGGAGCCAAGGATTTATGGATGTTGAATCTCCCCAGCCTATCTCTAACCGAATTTTCTACCACCAAGAAGTCTTCCTTTCTTCAGCCTTCCTCTCTTAGCCTCAACATCCATGATTCCTGAAGGCCGGCCTCAACACTGAAGTCTGAGGCAAAGAAGGCATTCAGTAATTCCGCCTTCTCTTTGTCTTCCATCACCAGGATGTGGCCTCCTTGACTTTCTGGGATGAAAATGCACATTTCTGTCTCATATCCAACTTTTCATCCACAAGATCCTCAAGTCCTTCTTGGCAGGGCTGCTTTCAATCCATTCATCCCCCAGTCTGTACTGATATTGGGGATTGCTTCAATCTAAGTACAAGACCTTGCAGTTGATGTTTAAATTCTTGAGGTTAAAAGAAATATACAAAGGAATAGCAACATTGGGAAGTTTTTTGTTTGTTATTTTTCAAGTTACGTTTTGCATTTAAAGAAAATCCTATGTAGATCATAGGCATTGCTGACATTTGCATAGTTTAAGACTTTATAACACCATATGATCACCTTAATCCACCTGGTTACAATGCCTAATTTCATAATACAAAGCTCTAGAGACATGTTTGAGTTGCATGTTATTCCAAGGTCGATAAATAGTTCGACTAAGAGCTCCATCATTGTCGCTATGGTCAGTCAGTAGTGTCATTAGAAAGCAAGAATCAAACCACTGGAAATATTCCAACAAAATAATGTTGGATGGTTTCCAGAAAGTCTTTTCCAAAAGACATTAGTTACTCCATCTCTTCCTGGACTGGCAGTTATCCAGATAATGTCCTATACTCTGTATGGTGTTACCTAGTGACTCACTGTGTATTATCTATGCCCCACTGCATCGTGGATTGTCCTTGGTATCTGGGTAGCAATCAACTAGAAATCTCATAATGTTTTTGTTATAGATTCTTGTGCCATTTTTATGTCTTCAGCTACGTGAGAGGGTTTGCTTAAGACTGTATTTTTATCAAAAGCGGATTCAGAGAGGAACTCCATGACTCCGGATTTTCTGCAGGTCGTGATTTGGGTAACGAAAGAGTTGTCTCAATATTTAAAATTATAACACATCAATCACTCACCACCTGAATAACAAGAAATAGTATCAGAGAAAGTTTTAAAGAGAAGAGGTGGATATAACTTTGAAGAAGACTAAAGTAGTCCCAGTTGTATTTATGAAATGAGGTAGAGTTTGATCGACTGTTTGCAGGAAAGTACTGAACTCCTGAGCCCACTCTTATTTTAAGAATTTTGTGAGCTTTATTGCACATCCTTTACTTGGATGATATAAGAGAACAATTGGTAGGTAGATCTGCAAATATTTTTTTCCTTTATTTAGGGCATTTTTTGTCATACAGAATGAGTATGTTTACCTAAATAGTGACTCAGGAATAAAAGTTATACATTTAAACTGATGAACTTTATGCCAATCAGCATAATAGCTCTTTTACTGGAACTGCATCAGAAATAAATTGCTCTCATGATTCTCTCTGAACTAAATCCAAGAACAAATTCATTTTCTGTTGTGTTCCAAAAATTCTGTCCCTCTGCAGGGTAGAGTATAGTGTGTAAAATTGCATAGTGGAGTTTTGCACATTTATTTTTCTTCATACAGTGATTTAGAAAATTGATTTTTTTTTAATTCCCTCTCCTTATCTCCTATGTTGTCTTTTAATTTCTCAAGTTGTACTTTCTCTGTTTTTTTCAAATTACAGATCAAAGGATTCTGTGATCATTGGAAAGTGCAACATATTTCACAGGCTTCCTTAATTTTCTTGTTCTTGTTCTTAAAATATATATATATATATATATTAAGTACTATTTTCAGCACTGAAGCAAAACAACCTGCAATTATTTTAAAGAACAAGATTTAGTGTATAGGTAATACCTAACTTTTTTAAATTTAATTTAAAAAAAATATTTTTTTAAAATCTTAGAAAATGCATACAATGCATTTTGATGAAAGAAAAGGTAATATTATTATGATCAGCTGCAGTGTATGAGTTCAAATTTAGGTAAAACAAACTCACCAGCCAGCTTAGAAAATGGAAAAAGGATCAATAAAGTTCTAGATGACAAGGAATCAAGTGCAATTCTTTGAAGTATATTATATCTTCTTGACTTTCATTTCAAGGCACAGGTGATTTTTTTCATCTGCACTTGTTTAATGTGGCTGCACAAATATGCAAATGAGGTCTGCAAACATACTTGTAAATAATCTGGTTGTGACAGAATCATGACTACTTCTGATACCTCATTTTAGAGCTCTATGCTTTGTTAATCAATCTGACCCTATAAACAGAAACATAGTTGTTTAGGTCTTAGCATAGGTATTTTATTGGACTAAAATACCTAAAAGCATAGGTGAGAGGTATTAGCAAAGTCATGTTATGTCTAAGGTGATTATTATGTGATACTTACATGACTCTGCTTGGTGATCACATTGATGAAACTCATTTAACAATTCTGTGTTTGGTTGGTTTTCTTTATAAACTGCAAGAATGATCATTTAACTTGGTTCAGAAAAACAGACTCATAAAATCTTTGACTAATTTTTTTTGCATCAATTAAAAGGGGACATTTTAGTCTTTGAATAAAATGCAGGTTTTGTTAACATCCAAGGTATGCTGAATTCAGATCTTCTTTTAATTTAATCAAGAATTGTTTTCAGCAATAAAAAAAAAATTACTACTTGGATCAAATGAATTTAGTGTTGATTTTGCACAGATGCTCTTTTGCAAAATTTATGGTCAAAAAAAAGAGTACTGAGGGGAAAATCCTTTCTCTGTTTTTTTTTTCTTTTTCATCATTTTATAAAACCTTGTCCATGTTCATGGAATATAAAAATTAAATAACTCCACAAGTTTTCTTTACATCTGTTTTAGCTTGGTTTGCTTATATACAAATGCAGAATTTCTATGATCCCATGCACAATCTTCATACCAAGTCATGTCTGCTGAAAACACAGAACAAATATTGTTGTAGTTACAGTTTTAGTCGGGATTTTTTCTTAATATTTAATTAGCTGTGAAAGTAGAGTTCTCCCCTGGAGATTCTGCTGTTTTCCTGGACAGGACAGATTATTACTTGTCCTGGATATTGAGCACTGTTCTTACTTCTCTGACTCTAGCAATGTTGTCTCTTCATTTACACGTTTGCCCATGGAACTGTCCATTTTATGGTATTAAGATAAACTTGCCCAAAGCACAAGCCTTTCAGCCTCTGGATGAAATTATGGAAGAATTTAGAAGTATCTGAAGGACTAGAAAGTGACTAAAAATGCATCATGGTAAATTGTGTTTAATCAACCTGATACTTTCCTATGATGTAACAATTTGTAATAACAGCAGAGCTGTGGATGTCATCTACATCACCTTGATTTTAGCTAGGTGTGGATAAGATAATGGACTGATAAGATATGGGCCTATGACAATAGGTGAAAGATTGGCTCAACTGGCAGACATAAAAAGGGATATTGTGAGTAAGAAGGAGAAAAATTATGGAAGGAAAAGAATTCTCCCATGTGTCATAAGCCGAAAAAGATGTTCACATTTAGGAGGCTCAAGGGAAACAGAAAACCCACTGTGACTGTCAAATTCATAGGACTGTGTAAGAATTCTGCACATAAAAAAAGGAAAAATTTGGTGAGATTAGTTAATAGAATTTAGTATCACTATACATCTGAGGATTCTGTCTGACACAGGAAAAATACATACTAGTTTTTTGCTGCTACTATTACAATTTCACTATAAGTGAATATGAACAGTGCAAAATATCTGTTCAGCTACTTAAAACACTTTTCCAATGCTTTAGGTAACAAGTGAATTTTATTTTGACTGCTATAATTGCATAGTTTCAAAATTAAGATTATAAGATCAGATGCACTTCCTGATGCAAGTGTGTAGAGGACTACCTTTGGCCAGATATATTAACGACTCGTGTATTTGTTAAACTTACAAGTTAAATTTGTAGTTGGAATAAGAACATAATGGGCTTCTGTTCCATCACTCCTGGAAATGACACCAATGTGGTTGTAGAATCACAGAATAATTTATGTTGGAATAGTTCTGTAAGATCATTGAGCTGTGAACTAGCTGTAAACTAGCACTGCCAAGTCCACCACCAGAACGCTTTTATGGCACCTGGGGACGTGTGCCTGTCTTTTGAATACTTCTGGGATGCTGACTCAACCACTTCCCTAGGCAGTCTGTTTCTATGCTTGGCAACCCCTGTAGTGAAGAATTTTTTCCTAATACCCAATATGCACTTCCTCTGGTGCACCTCGAGGTCTTTTCCTCTTGTCCTTTTGCTTGTTCCTTGGGAAAACTGTCCAACCCCACGTAGCTGTAGAGAGCAGCAAGGCAGCCCCTGAACCTCCTTTTCTCCAGTCTAGACGACCCCAGCCCCCTCAGCTTCTCCTCACAGGACTTGTGCTCTGGCTTTTTCATCAGTCATTGCTGTTGCTGTTACACCAGTCTTTTGCACTTTGATACATCCTAAGCTATTTACAACGCTAATTCAGCATATGAACTTAACTTTCTGAGATCTGAGAATTTTATTTATGAAAGCACTGTTCCAGTGATCTTAGGGTGTTAGGGAAAGAATTCACTTGGATTGCTGTTCCCAACATGCATTTTTGCCTTTTAAATACTTTTTGTTTCTGAAGTCTGTAAACAGCATAAAAACTAGGCCTTCTGTCAGTCACTGAAACCACTGTGTCTCACTGCTTTCAAATTCATTTTACATATATCTAGACCTGACGTGCATATTAATTGGCAGTACCTGGTCTAACATGCATTTTCAACTTTGATTATGAAAGGGAAATTGAAAGATGTTCAAGGTACCACTACTCTAAGCAATAAGTTATATAGTAGCTGGAAAATTCCCTTGCCAATCTCTAATGTATTTAGAAAGAGCCTTACTGTTTTAAAGATTCCCAGTCATCTAGTAGCAAGGAAAGTAATAGTTTTATGGGTATAAATTCTTTCATTTTCTGATATCTCCAAATTCTTCATGTATTAAAAGCATTATGCACATTGTCACATAAATGTTGAAGTATCTAGATGACAAGACTGCAGATACTGTCACACTGTATATGTGAAAGAGGCATTTGGTCAAGGGCAAACATCCATGCTAGAGACAAGACTATGCAAGAGATACTGTTAATTCAGCTAGAGATATTGTTAATTCAAACAACATGAGGTCTTGGATTTTAAAGCTAAATCTAGTACTGCATCTGAAATATCCCCAGCAGCTGGTTAATCTTCTTTTTTAATATTTTAATTTTTATTCTTCCTATTTTAGTTCTTTCACTTTTACCAGTAAAATCTCTTCCCTTTGTTCTTTTCATCAAAGATGCATTTAAATGACCCTTTTGCTGGTGTCTGGGCAATTTAATTCTACTCGATTATCATAGGTATATGATTTTCACAATGAACTACTTCATGTATACCTTGAGAACTGCAGATTCTAACCTTTGAGGCTTTCTAGTCAGGATATTAAAAACTTACCCATAATTACTAATTTTCAGTGACAGTGAGTGGTATCATTCAATTCGTTAGATATCTGGCCTTTCTGTGCAGCAGGCAAAACTTATTCAGAGCTCTGAGACTGAAATGAAGCATAAAGAAGTAGTGGCAAGAATAACAACTATATATATATTCTTATAAATATCTATTTTTCAAGTTGTTAAAAATAATTTCAAAGATGGAAAACTATATTTTAATGCACTTGAGAACATTCCTCTACACTGCAGTTAACATTGTAGGTTCTTGTTTTTCAGGTCAATTTTTCTGAGACTGTTGAAATATAGCTTTTAAAGTTTTGAAAAAAAATCTTTTAAATATAATATGGATAAAATATAATGGTGTCCCTTTAATTCTTTTGAATATGATCAAAATATCAACATTTACAAGGAATGACTGAATATTAAAACATGCACTATTATTAGAGGCTGTATTTACACTTTTATAAAGCTAAAATTCTAGAAAACAGCGCACCTGCAATAAAGAAAACATTTTAATGTAATTCATAAAGTGTGTCATAAAAGATTTAATTTCCTATGTTACACAAACAGTGAGTGTTGGCATACTAACATTGCCATGGTGAGTACACTACAGTCATGTAATATAAGATTGTAATCAGGAATATACTCGAAGTACCTCCCAGCTGAAGACACTCGCTGTGGGAAATCCATTGTTATGAACAAACAGTAATATTTCTAGAAGGCCAATGTTAAATATTCTGAGTTTTCCTTCAAGAGAATGTTCTGGTATTTTTTATAATTCATCCTATGTTACAGAATATAGCAGCTTATAACTAAACAAAACAAAAAAAAAATCAAAAAAAAACCCCCTAAACTGTTTTATCCATGAAGTATCTTTTTTATTGAAATCTCTGAAACTATTTGTCACAAATTTATTTTCTTAAGGTGGGGCACATTTTTTTTAATCAAAGTACCAGCCTTTCTTGCATGGGAAATACTCTTTTACCAAAAGAAAAATGTAGGAATGTAATTTTAAACAAGGAAGCTAAAAGAATTCAGCTTTACTGAATTTTTAAACAGTTCTGACAGTATTCACAGGTTAATATAGTCCTTTGTGTCTTTTTTCAGCCTGTCTCTCCCAGGTCAGAAGTTAGAAGGAATATTGTTAGAAGCGATATTTTTAGAAACATGTGCATTGTCTGTAAATCTGCTTGACTAATTACGCTTTTTTCTTGAATCAGAAGGGAAGTTGTTTTGAAGTCCTTGATGAACCAGAGTCAGAAACCAACGTAACACCCTTGTCCACTTACTGATTCAACTAAAAACTGACATCTCCTGGCAAGATCTGAATCAGCATGAAGTCTCTGTGTTTGCTACAGCCTGCAGGGCAGCCTCATGTTCCACCTGCCTTTTCATCCAAACATTATTCTCTCTCTTTTACTGTCAGATTTGCCACCATGTGCAGTCTGATCCTTCTCTTTCTTTACCTTAGCCTGGTATTGTGTTGGTGTTTTTTCTAAGAAGATATTTACGTAAAATATTCCAGGTGAGTTGTTATTCTTCCTCAGTGGACAGCTAGGTCTGTTTCTAGCAGAAGATCCTGCAAATGCCTGATCAATCCAAGGTCTGTCCTAGATCTCACAGCAGTAAGCATCCCTGTGTGTATGCATGCATTGCCAAATTCATGTGCTGTGCAAAATGCAGAGTGTGAAAAGAGATTTGCCTCCTCACCCCACAAGCCCCAGTTTTGTTGATCACTACTATGGTATTGATAGACATGTAGCAAGACAATTCAGCTTTGTTTATATTCCAAAATACTCATTACTGGATTTAGGAAACTGGAAAGATGTTGAAATATTGTTTTGAGAAATACTGAGTTTTTGTACTCAAGCACTGATAACCCCCACACAGGCTTCTCAAAGCAATTAAAAGAAATGCTATTGATGTGAATTAGAACTCAGCCAGGCCAGCTTCAATTAGAATTACCTTAAAGCAGTACTGAAATGAAAACAAGTCCCTAAAATTCACAAAAAGGTGGGAGGAAGTCTCTTGGAGAAGATCACTTTTAATAGAAGTCTCTTTTTTATATTAGTGAGCCAGCAGGGTACCTGCTATGGAATGTTTAGGGCATATTAGAAAATTTAAACTGGATATTGTTGACTTAATAAGGATGTAGGCATCTGAACCTAATTTCAAGTCCAAAGAAAGATGTCAGTTTATTTTGCCAAACTCTCAACTTCAAAATTCCTTAGGCAGTTCTCTTAGATTTCTAGTTTCCAAGGTTACTATGTGCCGTGTGTTTCCTGAGTAGCTTGTTCTTCAGACTTGATTTTTATTGCGACTCAGGTTTAGACAGACAGCTGCTTAAATTCTATCTCAAAAAGTAAAAACAAACAAACAAACAAAAATCCCATTGAAAAACCAACCAACAAATTAGAAAACTTCAAAACCATAGTTTTAGTTTTTAATTAGGTAGATATTATAGTTTTGATGAAAGTGTAAGCATAAAGTCAAGCATATAGGTGGGTGCAGATAAGATGAGATTCACATATACATCCATTCCAGGGAATATTTTTACTTGGCTGTCAGCATTAAACCTACCTTCTAAATACAGGTATGCATCTTTATTTGTGTTTGGTGTAACAAGGGCAGATAAATTGAAGATGTCGGTCTTCGCAGTCAAGCCTACGACTTCTTACACTGCACTGACATGTGCCTAGTGCTGTGCCCTTAGCCCAGTTGGTATAGGCTGGGAAAGCTACTTAGAATGTATATTTTTTATATTGTCTATTCCCTTTATGCCACTTCCTTTTCCTCCTTTAGGTTACCTCGTTCCATTCCAACTGTGAAATTTCATTTGTTACCTTTTAAATGCATATTGTATTAAATTAACTTATTGCAGGTACCCACAAAAAAGTAAACCCAGTTTTTACAGTGAATTTGAACATAATTTTCTGAGTGACTCACTGTACATATAAGAACAAAAAAGAGTGCAAGAAACTTTGTTTATCTCAACAGCGATTTTTATTGGAAAATTTCTTTTAATTTGATTATCTTTTCTTTTGATTATCCTGATCATCTCTGACAAATCTTTTTTTAAATTTTCTTTTAAGATGTTATCATTTGCTTTCATAGCTGCTAGATTGTATTATACAAATCAAAGATATTTTATTTTAATTCAGCTAACAGAGTGACATCAAGGATAATAAAGTAATATAAGGTTGGGATACCACCAGGATTGAAGCCCATTATTATGTCATTTTGTCATAAATAACTGGATCTTTACCAGAAGAAACAGAAAGTCACCACTATTTAAGGAAAATTCCAATAGCTGCAAAAACGGTTTTCACTGAAATCATTAAAACACAATGAGAAATAATAATTTTCTGCAGAACCTGTTTTTTTGTTGAAAAACAAATAATACCAGCACATGAAAACTCATTATGAAATCTGTAGCCTGAATTAATCAATGGCACAGCTATGATCACTGAATTAATTACGAATTTTGAGTCCTCAGAAGACGATCCTTATGGTGTGAGATCTCTCTGAAGGGAAAGATAAGAAATAACAAAAAAGCAGAAAACATGAACATTACTTTTATACCCATATACTTTTTGCTGTCTCCAATCTCCTGCTCACACAACTGTGTAAAAATAGTAACAATTTGTACAAACTCTAAGCAAACACATTGACAGAGTCTACAGGACATGCCTTTTGACAAAGCTTTACTCTCATCAGGAAAATGAGTGTGTTTTACAAGAGTTCTGTGATAGTTATTGCAGTATCTTTCTTGCATTTTCTAGACTAAGAAGCGTGACAACAACAAAAATAGAAAAAAAAAGCTCAGAGCCCGATTGTCAGAGCCTGGAGCACTCGGCTCTCATCAGGTACAAACACTACATAACTTATTGTTGTGAGCAGTGTTGAAAATCTGCCCTGAAGAATTTGCAATCTCAGATTGCGAAAGACCAGTTCAAACTCAGGTGAACTGCCACCCACTCATTCAAAAAAACCAAAGTACATGTGATATTAAGCCTGATGAAGAAGAAATTCAAGAACAGTTTATGAAATTAAAACCTATCATAAATAACATCAAAAAGTCATCACTAAAATCTTATAATGGTCTTCTTCATTCTTAATTAAAAAAATACATTTACAAGTAAATTTAGGAATGGAAATCAAGTGGTATATAATATAAATAGTTCTTTCACAGTGTAGTTTTTAATGACTATGATGGTATTTAAATTACTTATTTTCTTGTAACATGTCTTGATTTTCTTCCTTCTCTGTAACTCACTATGATGTAAATTATGAACCACTCCTTTTCTTTTTAATATTCCTCTAGTAGTTGTTCTGCTTATAGACACAAAAGCATCTAAATAGATGTCTGACTTAGGACTACACAAGGACTTTTACTATCCAATATCTTACTCTATCAGTTTAGTAATTATTATATACATTTCTTATTCTCCTTATTCTTATTGAAGCCCAGGGACTTGGGCTGGAGTCCAGTGACATGAAAAGTCTTATTAATTCCAATGTTTTATAATTAAACTCTGATTACTGTACCTGTGTGGATTCAACACGTTTCTTGTCCTTATTTAATCATTTCCCTCTACACCTTTATTGACACATTGCTATATGTGACTTACCACAGTGAAATTATTGTCCACAGAGGAATATTTTCCTCAAGAGGTGATGAATACTTGGGAATTGTTATTTTTTTCTGATATTATAAGCTGAAGCTTTTTTAATAACCCAAGTAAAAATTCCTATTTCAGAAGTGAAGTTTGATGTTAGACCAAAAATACACTTTTCAGCTGAAGGAAAGGTTCTTCAAAGGTGTGGTTTTACTGGTAAAATTATATTTGTGTGCTCATGGGATACTGGTTTATCCAGTTTCTCTATGTAGAAAATACCTACTTAAATTGGTCATATGCTAGTAATATCAATCATAGATCAGATGTATGCTGACCTAAATTATCATGAGAAAGGCAAGCTAAATAAGGGAACAGAGGTTTATGAAGTAAATTAATGGCAAATGCAGGATTTAATTTAACTTAGTCTATGAAAGAAGTAGCAATTTTTTTTTTCTGCTCTCATCTTCTGAGCACTTAACCACTTGCTATAGAATAGTACTGGGTTCTGAAAATACATTACCAACTCGGTGGTTGTTCCTTGTTAGCTTATATCACTCAATTAGTGTGACTAACTTATAAGATTTCCAGAGAGCTACTGATATTTTCACTTATTTTCTGATGGGATTTAGAACAATTCCTGCACATTGACATTGCCCTCACCCAATATCTGGAGTCTCCTACCGATTTCAACCCTTTTAAACTCTGTAGAATTTTTCCAATAGGATATAAACTGTCTTGTATTCAAGTGTTATGAACACCAAAATATTATTAGTGATTAGTTTTATTTTCAACAGTGGTTTGAAGTAAAACCTTAAGTAAAACCACTTTTGGATGGATCATTACCGAAGAATCTTATTCAAATATCCCAGATAAGCATAAGGAACATTTACTAATGGCATAGTCAACTTCTAGTAAAAAAAAAAAAACCAAACATTCTACTAAATATTAACTCCTAAAGAAGTAAATAAAGATGACTTTGCAAGTTTAGGTTCCTATTTGTGCCACAGAGTTACAGTAATTAGTCACTTCTGACATTTTCTAAGTTTTTCTTAAAACTATATCCAGATGGATTCTTTGAGGACACCAGAAAATATCTGGGGATGGACAAGAAAAGGGCCAGAAGCTAGAATTATTAAACGTGATCATGGTACAAGTACCACATTTCTCTTGTAAACTTTAAAAATATAATTAAAAGTCATCACCAGCAGAGAGTCTTTGTTATCAGGCTCTTGACAGCTTTTTAGAATGAGGGCACTCGGATATTGAATTAGAGACACCAGTTGTTTACCACCCTATCAGAGACATATGCTCTTGTCTTCAAAGCATGAAGTGTGTTGCTGGTCTAAGAAAGTTTTTATTAGCAGTCCATAAACAGGGGGGTTTTTACTGATTTTTGAGTGTTAGCATTATTAGTGTTTAAAAAACACTGAAGATTTATGTCATAATTCAAAGTATTTAGGATGAAAACTTAGCAAAACATCTGAAATGGTTGGTATAAGCTCCCCCAAGAGAACAATGATTATGGAATTATGAAGTGGGGTAAAAAAGAGAAAGCTTTTTCAATAAAGATGTAAGTAATTGCTCTCTACAACTGCATGAAAGGAGGTTGCAGTGGGTTGAGTGCCAGACTCATTAAGTAACAAGTCATAGGGTAAGAGGTGATGATTTCAAATTGTGCCGGGGTGATTTTGATTGAATATTAAGTAAAAAATTCTCACCAAAAGGGTTATCAAGCATTGGAACAAGTTGCCCAGGGAAGTGGTTGAGGCACCAGTCCTTGGACGTTTTTAAAAAACTTGTAGATGTGGCGCTTAGGGACATGGTTTATGGTGGACTTGCCAGTTTAAGGTTGGACCCAATGATGTTAAAGACTTTTCTAACTAAATGACTCTATGTCTCTATAGTATAAGGTGCTTCTTTTCAATATAATCCTAGAATCATGAGTATCATCCTGTGGTGATCTCTCTCAGCCTTTGAGTCACCATATACAACAAAAAGACACATCATGTTTTCAATAAAAATTTCTAATGCTCACATGTTCTCAGCAGAGCCTAAACAAGTACAACTTCACTGCAATTGCTTATCATTTATGGTAAGAAAATAAGACTCCAAACAGCTTAGGTAGATTGAATAAATACTGAAGTATGAATAATTTTTCCAGGCAAATGACCAGATCTACCAGGAGAATAACTTTTGCTTACTGTCATTGTGCTGCAAAGTAACTATTTGAATTAGTTAATAAAAACTTTGCATCATATAAATTTCAAATTCATTAATCCATTCTATAATAAAAACAAACCTGCCTAACTTATTTCTGCTGCAATATATTAATAAAACTTTGCTTTCTTTTTACTTTTTAATTTTATTTCGAAGGCAAATAAACCTGATCTCATTCAATAGGCTATTTTATCTTCCCTAAAACTGAAGGATTTTGCAGGTTACAGATAAAAATGAAATTATGAATATTTTTGTTAGCTCCTGCTGAGTACCATTTCCTGTGTTACTGCACTTCTGAATATCTCAGTGATACTTTACCGCTATGCAGGAAATCTGCTGTCACAATTATTTTGGACTGAGTTTCAGGAACTGGTTTCTAATTTTGTTAAAATAACCAATGTAATTGTTAATCCTTTGGCATCTTCTCAAATGATCTGCATGATTTTGCCCAAAAATCCACTCTATTTAAGCTTGTTACATTACTCAGCAGATTCAATCTAAGTATTCTATCTTGGTTATTATTTAGCATGTTATAAAAGATTTGTCAGGAAAATACTAGGAAGTAATATATTAGGACATTAATTCCTTACAGAATATTAAGGATTAAATCAAAACTTTTTCATACTACTGTGCTTGCTATAAAAATTGCATGAATACCCAATATAGGAGTACTGCCCATTCAAACTTCTCCCAGGGAAAGTTGTAGGAGTTCACTCTGTGGATGAATTAAAAAAACCCGAAACAAAACTAATAAAAGTCCAACCCAATGATGTAATTCCTAAGGAGCTTTTCTTCAAGATATTAGCTCTCCCAAATCATGACTATTACCTTAATCCTCAGGAAAGGCACTAAGAAGACTTTCTTAAATATTTCTAACTAACATTAGCTACTGTTTCACAATATATCCATGCAGAAATAAGAAAAAAACCTACTTCTTATTAATGAAAATGTCTATATTTTATATTTTAAAAAAAAGAAAATAGAGAAAATTAATAATGGTATTATTAATCTTTATTTTATGTCTAGAGTACTCTGAAGACAATTAATTATTAAGAGTAGTGTTCTGGTGGCACTGGTGGTAGAAGTGAATGGGTTTATTCAAAAGCAAATATTAACACACTTGAAAAGTTCGTTTTGGTACCAAAGTAAGTGATTCTCTAAACTTGTTTCCAGAATTAACATAGTCAATTTTTTCAGAATGTTAGGGCAATTTCAGTGAAATACTACATTTCAAACCTCTATTTTCATTTCTGCTTCTTGGCATTGTAGGCTCAATATAATTCTATTTCTTAGGAAATTCCAGTGAAAAGTTACCTGTGAGAACTACCAGCTTCTTTTTCAGCATTTCTCAGCTCAGAAAGGGACTGGTAAACAGTTAATACAATTTCAATATCCACTTTTTATAGAGAAATTTAACTTTCAGCATGTGTATTGAATATTTATGTCATCCTCCAACAATTTTCCAGGAAACCTATTGACATTCACCAATAGATAGCTTTGTTATTTTTATTCTAAAATTTCCTCTGTCTAGTAATCCTGAGATTTGAGTACAAAGATTCAGACAAAGTACTTTTTTTGTGATTCTAAGGAGAATGTATTTAGTCCTCGGGATTTCTCATTTAAATTCATTGTGCTAGCCAAGAGACAACCTGTTATAAATGGCTCCCAGCCTGTCTCCTTGACCAGTCTCAGGTAAAGTGAAAAATGTCTCAGACAATATTGGGTTTGAGGCATGGAGGTACCAGTGGGAGTTTAGTCATGCAATTTTAAAAAAATGAACTGATTTAAAATATTCACCAAGTCTCATTTGAGATGCAGAATTTATTCTAATCTTATTTCAGTGCAATTATTGCATATGCTTCAAATCAGCAACATATCTTTGCTCCTACCCCATGCTGATTATCCATTTCTGCATTTGTTTTCTCATTGGACTGTAAAACTTGTTTGATTGTTGCCCTATTAATCCAAGTATTTTTAAAGCCTTTTGAATGTCTGCCAAATTGAAGCTCTATTCTCTTGATAGCTTTTGCCAACAGAAGAAAGAAAAGACCTAATCTTTCTCAAAGCTGGATGGAGAATGTAGGCTTTCAAAAATTAAAGATGACAAAGCAGAAGGGGGTTTTCTCTGAACAGTGTTGATGAGACCCATGGTACAGGACTCAGAAGGTGAATCACTCTATTCTCTCATTTAATAAAACAAGACAATTCATAATATAAATTGCATGTTATACAATATAAACTCATGTCATCCTCTCATTTGGGTTTGATACTCTATCTTTCTGATCTCAATTCACCAATCAGCAACACGTACACATACATGTTTCATCTATGCATACATGTCTTTCCCCAATGACTAGAACTAAGAGAAAATTAAAATTAAACCGACTGCTGAACTGAATGCACCATTCTAAAAAGAGTAAACATCTATAATATAGACAGAAAAACAAAGTCAGATGATAACTTTTTGTAGCATTGTACTTGTTGAATAGCTAATATTTAGCAGTAGATTGCTCTGAATCACAAAGATGTTGAGTCTCTCGTGAGAATTTGAGGTGGTTTTATTTTTTCTTTCAGAAACAATGTTCAATTCTTTTCTGCTTGTTGATTTAGTCATTTTCTCTAAAACACTACCTGAAATTTTTGGAATCAAAGTTTTACAGTGTGGCAACTGAAAGGAGCCAATTATACCTCTCAATTATTCTAGAATATACCCAAAGTAATCACAATATAACTCAGAGCAGAATTTAGTCGTGAAATGCCATGGTTGTGAGTAATATATTCTTACTTTTTATGCAGTTGAATAGATTTTACCCTGCATTCTCCGAAAACACTGCTTTTAAAAACAGATGTGAGATGACCATTAGAAGTTCACATCAACAAAACCAGTATGAATTATTATCATTATTATTACAAAGTATTACTTAATGATAAGTGGTCCCATAAATAAAAATCCAAATTGTAAAGCATTAGAATAGGATAAATGAAATCAGCATGCTCTTTTTGGTTCATTTTGTTTCCTTGAATCATTAGCCAAACATTGCTATTATCTTCTCTGACTGAAAGTTTTGATGACAAAAAGGTTGTATTTTCTGCTTCTGAGCTACACGGGCAAATCTAAATGCCAAAAAATTCCTTTATAGAGAGATAGAATACTATTTTACTTTTTCCATGACTGGATCAGAGCTGTGTTTACAGACTGGAAGATTCAAAGGCACGTATTCAAAAATCACACCTCAGGGCAAACAGAAACCTTTCATTGTCTGTAAACTAACAGCCAGGTTGGGTTATCAGAAAAGAAAAGAAAAATGTTAAGAATGGAAACAAAATAAACAAAAAGTTTTAAATATTTTTCCTTATATGCATAAGTAAACAAGAAGATATTTATTTTTAACATTTCTAGGAAGAAACTTCTTGTATCCGTGTCGTTGTGAGTGTGACATTAAATGCTGCAGGATCTCAACAACAGTACAATTTTTAAAAGTTGCTATTGGAAACTTTTTACATTCATTTTATTTATTTCAAGAACAAGAACAGATCCACTATCTGAATGCTCTATTTTTAGATGTTCTCAGAAATATACAGCAATAAATGCTAAGAGTGTGTAGGTTTAGTTTTGTGGGGAAAAAATAATCAGTGATCATAAAAGACATATAGTGATGCATTTTAGGAAGGCTCTTGCTGCTGTAACACTACTGACTGTGCTTTTTATACTTGTTTTGATATGTCACAATAAATTACGCCGAATTATCTACACCACTAAACTATATAATTTATTACATATAATTATGGAACACCACTTCTCAAAAACGTAACTGTAAAACAATGACAAAATTATGCTGCATATTAATTATAAATGAGTGAATATTGAAATATTTCTAACTTGAACCCAACCCTTTTGTCAGTGACTGAAGTAATCCTTAGATTAAGACCTTCAAAGAGATGATCCCACAGAATTTAATAGATACAGTAGTTCTACAAGGGCCAGAAGCAGAATGCCAAGGTCTCCTCCAGTGCAGGGCTGAGGTTTCACTGGGAATTCTGCTGTTGGGTGGGGGTCAGGATCAGTCCCACTGCAGGGAACTGTGGTCAGACACAGCCTTGGGATGTCCAGGCTGGACTGTGGAGATAAGGGTGGGCTGGGACATCAGTCCAGAAGTCACTTTACTCCCTCTTAAACATCTTTGGAATGTATCCATTGTGATGCTCTGTAATTTTTGTGAAATTGCCCCATGTTATTTGTTATGCTCAGAAGTCCTTATCATCTGCAGAATTTTCTCACAGTCTCTTCTGTTAGCTAAACCTCAGAAAAGGATATAAACATAATGATATATTGTCTTATGTTAGTATTGTGTATTTGTCTAATAAACATTGTAGAAAAATGTAAGTGCTAAAGGTTGTCTTCTAAAGTAGCTGTAAAAATACCTCTGTCTTATTTTATCTTTCATATAGAATTTCTATTTGGAAATGCATTTTGCATTTTGCAACCTTCCAATGCAGGTTGTTTTCTCATACCTATACCAATTCCTAATATTTTGTAAACTGTTTCTACATAGAAACTATGACTCCATCATTTTTGATTTATTTTTTCCATAGTTACCATGTTTATACATCCCGAGAATATAGAAAGTGGAAATTTAAACCAGTTCTGTTTTTCAAATGACAAAATAAGTAGAAAAAAAGTCCCAATTTATTTATCGTACAACAATATGGTGTTTAAATATAAAGTCTCATTATTCACTTCTTTTCCAAAAACATAAGCAGAATTTGTCTTTATCTTTTCCCATTTCAGAGCAAAGCATAAGCCTGTGTATTAGCCACAGAGGTTTTGTACTCTTTCCTTACAGTGTCTTTAAATTTTAGTGTATGATTAGATCTTTGGAACAAACTAAGGGAGCATACTGAAGCTGCTGAAAGAGAGATTAAGTAATTCATTAACTGTGGTTTCAAAGAATGGATGTCTAATTTTTTTAATCTTCTTAAATATAAAGAGACAGAAGTCCAGTTTCAGTAATTCTGTCTTTCTTTGCAAATAGGCATTCTGTCTTACAACTTCTTGATTTACATCTGCTTAACAAGCATGGCAGAATGCATAACCCCAATGCAATAAAGAAAACATTCAAACATTTGAAATCTTTTGTTTACTGTGGGGG